>CM076583.1:1188740701-1188957769 GCA_034641835.2 Pinus albicaulis
ACTTTAACAAAATGGTTGCGGAAAGTTGCAGCAGCTGCGGAAAGTGACAAGATTCCGCAGCTCAATGAGAAAAAATCTAATTCAAACAGCAGACACAAAACATAGTTAAAAACCACTTTAAATGCTCTTTTATGATTAATATGCAATGATGTTGATGACTTAGGAGGTCCAGGTAAATGGAAAAAGTCTAGAAAGGTGTATAGGAAAGATGTAAGTTTGGGACTCAACATACCCCCACTGTGAAGGTGTTGCATGTCCCCATGCAACCAAAATTTTGATCATCCTCTTTCAATTCATATGCTTGATACCTCTACTAGTACATCCAGTCCTCTTCTCCTCTTTCTTGGTGCTGCTAACATCCTGGGCTTCTTCATCAAGCATCTGAATTTGAGATTAATCAGTGCTCTACTTATCTTCTTGCATTTCTTCTTCAAGATCCTATTCTTTTTCTGCCACAGTCCCAGATGTAGCATAGTGTTGTCATGAATGATCTTGTCCAATCTGTTTTGCTCCTTTAATGCTTCATTTTCATTTTTAATATGTCTATTTAAAACCTCCAACTCAAAGACTTCTTGTTTCAACGATTGGACTAGAGCTTCTTGTGCTGTGTGAAGCTGAGTGGATGAAGTGCTGGGACCCGTGGCTATTCTTTCTAAGGATTCTATGTAATCATACACCTCTTGCTGCTTTGGATCTATCTCGGGTGTCGTTTTCCTTGGGATGTCCCCAAAATGCTGTGGAGGAGAATTGACTTCAAAATCTGGCCGAAAAGGACTCATGTCAACATCTTGAGGACTAGTTTCAACGTTTGGCTGAGAATGAGGTGGACTACGGCCAGCTGGAGTTTGTTCAGGTGTTCCTTCTTCCAAATCAATAAAATGGGGTCCTTTTGTTTGTGCTTTCCTCCACTTTCCTTTAAGCTTGGTGCTTCTTCTTACATGCTGTGGACTACTGTCTTTTTCCTTCTGTTTTTCTTTTCCTTTCTTTTTGGCCATAGCTGACTGTTCCTGAAGGTGAACTAGTCTCTCAGACAATACTTGATGGTCTTCTTATGAGGAAGGGGTTTGATGCACAACCTCAATGCTTCTTTTCTCTTTTGATTTTGTTGGCTTTTTACCCTCAGTCTTTTCCTTCCTCCTTTTAGACAGTCTTTCTTCTCTACTAGTTCTTTCAACTGTGTTAGTAGGAGTGCTTTGAATTTTATCACTTGTTCTCTTTCTTCTACTTCTTTTTGATGTACTGCCTTCAGGGGTTTCTTGGGGTTCTTCAAAGAAATTTCTAATTAAAAAATGCTCCCAGGTGTCCTTTTTCTCTTTTAATTGTTTTTCTATCAAGATTTTCACGAGACCATGGTGATACAAATGTGGTTCTACGTCCCCCAGATGCTTTTGGACGGTGACAGACATCTTTTTCAAACTGTTTAGTAAAAAGTATGGCAGATTGAGGGTCTAGTTATCTAGGAAATTCATCAACAGTCGGGTATGATACATGTACATTGATCCAAAACGTCCCTCACAGGTGATAAACTTTTGAATAATCAACAATAAACTGGTCCACTCTTCTTTTAAAGCATGAACAAGAATTCCCTTTTTGAAAATGGTGACATCCATACCTGGGTTATGTAGGATCACTCTCCAGGCCTCCTCGCCAATGCTCTTGTTCTTGAACCAACGTTCACCTTCTTGAGGGAGTTATGTAGTAGCTGCTATGGATGCCTCAGTCACTGTAAATTTGAGGTCCCCAATTTCCACCTCCAGACCGTTGAAAGACCTCGCAAAAGCTTTTGTTACCTCCTTATTGCAGCCTTTAAACTTTTGAATAAACCGAAGCCATTTTTCCTTTTTCAATATGTCTTTGACTTACGGGTATCCTTCCATAAATTTGGGTCCCTCTGGTTCTGCCCTCAACAACCGACCCATCCTTCCTTCTGTTTTTTTAAAACTAGGGTTTAGCGGAGGTAAGACGGCTGAATTAGCGGAAATGAACAGGGTTTATGAAGGAGACCAGTGACTGTAAGCAGATATCAGAGAATAGGTACACGGAATGAAGCGGAACAGAGAACAAAATGGGGTGAAGGCTTATGTGAACACGGTGGAAATGTAGCCGTGAGGTCAATAGAACAGTAGGGGGAGTAAAGTGCATCCGGCAGTATTTAAAATTGGGTGGCTGCAGAGTAGACGCAAGCACGTTTATGAAACGGCTGCGGATTTTGTGCGGCTGAGAGAAGCCGTAGTCAAATCAACCACGTTCCATAATTATAGGTGGAGTATCAAAGTATAGCCGAACACGAGTGAAGACCGGAGGCTTGATTATGAGGCCGTTTAAAAATGAATGCAAGGATTGTGGGGGAATCGTATAGAGATCGTGGAACGGTTATGGAGTTATCAATGCAATCATTGCATATAATGGAGCTATGGTTTATAACTATGTAAAAATGTGCTTGAATGCCATTTGAAATAAATTTTTACTCATACCTTGGAATTCTTGCCATTTTTCATTGGTCTTCAATTAGTTGCTCCTCATTGATGTCTTTGAATGCCCCATGTCTTCATAATATGTCTTCATACCTGCATTTGATTTCATGATTGTTGAACTAACATCTGACTGTGAATTTTTGAAAAACAGAGTGGTAGCTGCAGAAACTGCTTCTGGCTGCGGAAACTGGTGTCAGCTGCGGAAACTGACACAGTAATTATTTGGGTGAAATGGAAATAGATGGATGATAACTGACTGAATGAAAATGGTCATGAAAGAAAATTTTTATTGGTGAAATGAAATGAAATAGATGAAGTGAAATGAAATGAAGTGGAGTGGAATGAAGTGGAGTGGAATGAAGTGGAATGGAATGGAGTGGGTTGTCATAAGACTCGTGAAATGAGAGAGAGAATTTTTTTTTTGGAAAATATAGGGTGTCAAGTGTTCCTGATTTTCACCCTACATTTTCTGTATAAGACTGCCAATCAGTGATTGGTTTTCAAGCTTATACAAAATTTTATTTTATTTTATTTTATTTTTACTTGAAACTGAAATCTAACAAAGGCTTAATAGTTTCAGGAGATTCAGGAGAAGAAGGATCATTCATTAGCCTTGTCATGTAATTATCTGAAACATCTTGACAATTTCTTTGAGAGTGGCTTATGATAAACTTTCAATCTGTGGCCATTCACAATAAGAGGAGTTTGAAACTCATCAATGGTCTTGATTCTTACCGCTCCATTGCTAAAGATCTTGTCAATCTTATATGGCCCAAGCCAATGAGTCTGAAATTTTCCTTGAAAATCTTTAAACTTGGAATCAAATAACAATGCCCAATCTCCTTCTTGAAACTTCTTCTCTTTGATGTACTTGTCATGCCATTTAGCTTTTTGATATTGAACTAGATCAGTTCTTAAAATTGCTTCTTGTTTGATCTCATCTAGCTCGTTCAACTGCTCCATTCTATGCTTTTGGGCTTCTGATAAGTCCATCCCCAACTGAACTGCTATCTTGAAGGTCTTGACTTGGAACTCAATGGGGAGCAAGACTTCTTTCCCATAAACAAGTTCATAGGGAGAATGTCCCGTTGTATTTCTCCATGTAGTTCTGTAGGCCCACAAGGCTTCAGGAAGCCTTTCTGCCCAATCTCTTCTATGTAGATGAACAGTTTTGGTGATGATACTTTCAAGAACTTGATTTGTGGACTCCACTTGACCATTTGCTTGCGGATGGTAAGGAGTAGATCTTCATGAAGCCATTCAGTCTATCACTGCCTTCTCCACTGTGTTGGATGGAATTGCTTCCTTTGATCTCACACAATTTCTCTTGGAACACCAAAGCGAGTAAAAAGATCCTCATAAAGAAAATGAACAACTGAATTTTCAGTAGCAGATACTAATGCTTTAGCTTCTACCCATTTAGTAACATAATCAGTGCAAACCAATATATACTTATTTTGCTTAGATGGTGGATTAATAGGTCCAATGAAATCTAAAGCCCATTTTTCAAAGGGTTCAATGAGTACCTGTGTTTGCAATGGCATTTCATTTGAAAGGGTATGTTTCCCTACTCTTTGGCAGCTATCACACCTTTTGACATATTGTTTTGCATCTTTGAAGAGGGAAGGCCAATAATATCCCAAAGAAAGGATTTTATAGGCCGTCCTTTTGTCTGCAAAGTGGCCGCCGCATGGTTCATCATGACATGCCTTAAGAATATCAGGCATTTCATCTTCCCTGACACATCTTCTGATCACAAGATCTGGCCCTGTTTTAAAAAATTCATTAGAAATCCATGAATATTTTGAACTCTCCTGAATAATTTTTCGTTTTTCATTTGGAAATAAATGTGAAGGCAGTTTCCCTGTAACCAAATAGTTAGCAATATCTCCATACCAAGGAGTCTTAATAGTTACTGCAAACAAGTATTCATCAGGAAACTTATCCTCTACAGGAGAATCTTCTTTAGTATTCTGAATCCTAGACAAGAAATCAGCTACTGTATTTTGTTTCCCTGGTCTATCCAACACAGTAATATTGAATTCCTACAAAAGTAGGAGCCATCTTGTCACTCTGCCATTAGTAACAGCTTTGTTCATTAGATATCTAATCGCATAATGATCAGTATGAATAAAAGTTTCATAGCCTGTTATATAATTTCTAAACTTATTGATTGCATGAACAACAGCTAAAAACTCTTTTTCAGTTACAGTATAGTTCAACTCAGTGGGAGTCAAATTTTTACTGGTATAGTAAATGGCATAAGGGACTAAATCTTTTTGACCCAACACAACTCCTAGAGCTGTATCTGAAGCATCTGTAGAAATATGGAAAGGGAGTTTCCAATTTGGTCCTCTCAAGATAGGTGCTTCAGATATTCTTGTTTTCAAAGTTTCAAAGGCTGATTGACAATCAGGATCCCATTTAAATTCACAGTCTTTTGTAAGCAATTTGAAGAGTGGGGATGCTATTTTAGTGAAGTTTTCTATAAATCTTCTATAGTAACCAGTAAATCCTAGAAAACTTCTAACATCTCTTTGACAATTTGGAATAGGCAACTTGGAGATGACTTCAACTTTTGATCTATCAACCTTAATCCCATCTCCTGAAATATGATGCCTCAAAACAATACCTTCAGTAAACATCATAAAGCATTTTTCATGGCTTAATGAAAGGTTTGTTTCTTTACATCTTATAAGGACTTTTTCCAAATTTTCTAATGCCTCTTCAAATGAATTACCATAAACTGTAAAATCATCCATATAAACCTCTACACAATCATGGATTAGATCAAAAAAAATTCCTAGTACTGCTCTTTGGAATGTTGCTGGTGCATTACATAACCCAAAAGGAAGCACTCGGTAGGCAAAAGTTCCCCATGGACAAGTAAATGTGGTCTTATCTTGATCTTCGGGTGCTACCTGAATTTGATTATAGCCACTAAAACCATCCAAAAATGAAAAGTACTTTTTACCTGCTAATGTGTCTAATACCTGATCGATAAAAGGCAAAGGAAAGTGATCCTTCAAAGTTGCTTTGTTCAATTCCTTGTAATCAATGCATACCCTCCATTTACCATTCTTTTTAGGTATTATAACCAAAGGAGAAACCCATCGGCTATCTGAAATTGGATAAATGAAGTTTACATTGAGAAGTTTTTGGAGCTCTTCTTTCACTATCTCCCTAAGATTTGGATTCATCCTTCTTTGAGGTTGTCTGATTGGTCTACTGTTTTCCTCATTATAGATATGATGGATGCAAGTCTTAGGATCAATACCCTTCATGTCAGTATACTCCCATGCAAATGCAGTAGAATGTTTTTGCAAGATTTTGGTTAGTTCTTCTTGTTGTGACTTTTCCAAATGTTTGCTGATATTCAATGTTTTTCCTGGAAAAATCTCAATAGTAGAACTACCAAACTCTTCCATAGAGTAAAGAGACATTTGTCTTGATGATAAATATTCTATGTCAGATTCCAACTGAAATTGTGTGGGGTCATATTCTTAAGATGTCTCAAAATTTTCTAATGTGTTCAGAATTTGACTATCCTCACTAATTTCAGAAATGGTAAAGACAGGTTGTATAATATCCTCATCATCAACCCATTCATTGTCTCCTACTTCTGTGATTGCTTTTGCTGGAGGATACAAATTGAATTTCTTTGTTGAATTACCATTAGAAATGTACATATCCCCAGATCTACAACTAATGAAAGCATCAACTGTGGCTAGCCAAGGTCTTCCTAAGATAAGTGGGTGCCCTCCTAGATTACTCTTGGGAGTCAAAATCATAAAATCTACCGGATATTCCCAAGAATCTAAGGAGACTGAAATATCTTCTAATACACCATCTGGTTTGATAATTGATCGATCTGCAAGTTGCAGTAAAGTAGGTGTAAAAATAAGATTAGGAAGTTTTAGCTGTTCCATAGTCTGTCTACTCATAATGTTGATAGCAGCCCCTAAGTCAATCAATGTGTTTGGAATTTCTATCCTATTTATATGTGTCTTGACAATTGGACTTCCTGGATCTACATACTTCTGCATGGTAATTTTTCCCATCATGATATCTGCAATTTTTCCTACCAGGTGGATTCTTCTTGTATCTTTTAGTTTCCTTCCTGGTCTTTTGAAACTCAACTCCTTTATTGTTTTTGCTAGAATAGGAATCTCTTGAATGGCTTGTAGCAAGGGAATCTTGATACAAACATTTTTTAATTCATCTAGAAAATCATAGTTAGGCAACAAGATTTGTTTTTCCACCCCTTTATCAATTTGTAATCTTTCAGGGAAAGGAGGTGTGGATGAAGATGCAGGTTGCTCAACTATAGGAGTTGTGGGGGTTAACTTTTCTTTCTCTCTTTGAATGTTTGAGTTTTGAAGAGATGCTTCCTCAGAACCCTTATTGACTTTAAGAGAGTCCTCCTTAGAGGTATCTTGCTCTTGGACATCTATAGAAGGTTTTTCTAAAACTCTACTAGACCTGAGTTGTACATCATTGAGAGGAACAATCATATAGGTAGGAAATTGTTGTCCTTCTATCATGTAAGTATTTTGAGGATTTTTATTGTTAGGATTTGGCAGTGGCTGGGCTGGAAGTTGATTTGTCTTTTGTTGGAATGGAAGCATGAGTTGAGGATTTGCATTTTGTTGAGAAGTTTGTTGTTGTGGAAATGGCAATGAAAGTTGTGGATTTGGGTTTGGAAGTTGTGGAGCTTGTTGATTTTGAAAAGATGGAGGATATTGATAAAATTGAGCAAATCTCCCATAAGGATTTTGCATCCCTTGTACCCATGGCTGATATGGATTCTGATGTTGGGGCCAAGGTTGTTGCCAATGATTCCAATTTGGTGGGGTTTGAAAATTCATAGGGTTGTTAAACCCTTGAGTTTGTTGTCCCTGCCAAGGTCTTCTTGCAACAAAACAGAGAGATTCTACTGAATTTGGGTCTTCTTGAAAAACAGCTTTGAGTCCAGGAACTGAAGGACAATCCTTGATCTCATGATTCTCTGAGCAAATCATACATGTTTCTACAACTTTTTCATCCAAGGGACATTCCCTTAAAGCATGTTTCTTCCTACATTTTGGACAAAAGATGGCTAAAGCATCTGTTTCTGCTTTCTGCTTGTTTTGGATTTTAAGGGTGTCTAGTTGTTCACTAAGGCTCCCTAAGATATCAGTTTTGAATTCATCAAGCATGTTACCAATCTCTGCCCTACTTATTGATCCATTTTCAGATTTGTTAGCCCTAATAAGAGAAGGATCCCTAGGCCCTTTTCCTGTTTTAGATTTTCCTTTTGAGAGATGGACACATAGTTCTATTATGTCACGAAGTGGAAGTTGAGAAATGTCTCCTTTCCCCATCATGTTTAAAATATCTATCCATTCATCTCTAATGGCTTTTAATATGAGGGCTTTCAAGGTTTCATCATCTAAGTTGCTCATTTTTTCTCTTTTCAAGTTGTATTGAAATCTTTCAAGTAAGTCTTCCAAATTTTCATCTTCTTTTTGCATCATTTTGAATACCTCATCCTTGTGATTGGTGGGCATGCAATAGTCCAAGTATCTATCCAAAAATGTTTGTTTCATATCATTCCAAGTCCTAATAGATTGGGTGGATAATCCCATGAACCATTTCAAAGCGGCTCCCTTCAATGTTGAAGGAAACAGTTTGAGTTTTTGAGAGTCTTCCATATAGTCATAGGTTCGGCACACGACTTCAAACTCAAACAGAAATGTTTCAGGATCCTCACTTCGCAATCCATAAAAGTTGGAGAGGACAGATGGTGAGATGTTTTTCATCGTTGTATGAGTTTCCTCATCAACTATAGGGAATCCAAACAAGTTGTCTCCTTCCCTATTTCTTCCATTATTACCTTCACCTCCACCATTGTTGTCTCCATTATTTCCTCCTCCTCTACCTCTACCTCTACCTCCGAATCCATCTATTATTTCCTCTGTCATGATAGTTTCTTTAGAGTCCTCAAAGTCCTCTGTTTCTTCTATCAAGGGAGGATGAGAGGGAGTCTCTTCCTTTTCTTCTTCAGGTGATTCTACTTCTTTAATTATAATATACTCTCCTGTAGAAGTAAAGAAAGGGTCATCTTCTAAATGAGATTTGGTAGATGGTGTAGGAGAATCCTCTAATTCAGCTGCTCCTTAAATTCCAAGAATCTTAAGGCTAGGGGTAGATGGTGGTGAATCTTGTCTATGCCTTGAAGAAGATGGAGTTGTGAAAATCGAACTCTTGGCTCTAGCTATAAACCTTCCCCTAGAATCTCTTGCTCTATGCATGTCATTTTTATTTTATTTTTAAGTTGGGCTAATAATTCTCTTTCTGATCTTCCAGGTCACACTAGGTGCAAGAAGAGAGCATACTTAAGAAATTATTGAACCAATAACTCTCTTTTCTGATCCTCCAGATCACACTAGGTGCAAGAGGAGAGCATACTTCAAGAAGTTATCAATTTTTCCTTTCTTTTTATTGTTTTTTTTTTTTTAAGAAATTGGCTACCTAGTTACACTTCCCCGACAACGGCGCCAAAATGTTTGGTCAATTTAGTGTGTTCTAAATTGTTACATTAATTTTTCAATCCTGGATTCGTAAGCTGACGAAGTGTGGCGCACTATATGTGCAAGATAACCTATCTCTTACTTTTTGTCATTTTTGGGTTTTTTATTTATCTTGGGGGTTTTTATCTTGGTTGGTTTCCTAATGTGAGATGGAAATTCTAAAAGACAAGTATGGATATAAATGTTCAAGGCAATGATGTCCTTTATAACGATTTCCCAAACTTCAAACTTCAAAAGGGTTTTAAAACATGCAATGACAAAATTAATTCCTAAAAGAAAATGAAAATGTGCCACTATACTAGTCAAACAAATAGTGAACTATTGATCATGAAACCCATTACCCTTGCTGCTGTATAAACACAAAAGAAACTGTACTCAAAGAAATCCAAAGATTGCAAGCAAAGTAAAGCTAAAATCAAATTACATCAACTCATATTCTGACCCCTCACCATTAGTCTCGCTATGGCTTTCGGAGGTAATCATAAACAACTTGAGCAATCTGATATCTAATTTGCAGAAAAATAAACTAATATCAAATTACACACTCATACTTCAATCCCTCATCATTAGTCTCGCTATGGCTTTCGGAGGTAACTGATAATGACATGAGCAATTTAATATCTAACTTGCAGAAAAATAAACTAATATCAAACTACACACTCATACTTCAATCCCTCACCATTAGTCTCACTATGGCTTTCGGAGGTAACTGATAATGACATGAGCAGTTTAATATCTAACTAACTAGTAAAGCAAATGTACAAAACTGAAATGAATAAAACAGTGCTGGAATTAAAAAAAAACTAAGAAAAAGAAATCAGCAGAAGGAAAAGATTGATTCCATTTCATTAGTCATTTTAAACTATGTGCAAATGCCCGGGCTGCCTACTATAATCTGGAACAAAAACACTGATCAGTTAACAGCAGTATAAAGTATGAAAAATTATGAACAGAAACAAAACATTAATACCATAAGAAATATAATATATACACGTGAATGACTATGGCACAATGAAAGTAAGGAAATGAAGCATGAAACTATACAATAATACACAAAACCTCGGCGTGTGCAGGGGCCCTCTGCACAATCCTCGGGAAGCAGCTATCAAACACGAATTATGCTTATGAACAGAGTCTTCTCATATATTTAAAATGCAGTCATAACAAAGAAATAATGTTACGGCACAGTGGGCTTTCTATCCAACAAATTACATTACAACAGCTAACTATTATGCATATGAGAATGCATGATTTATAACAGAGAATTTCATAACTAATTTCCTACATTCTGCGCTGATACAAGACACGTGAACCACCATGTCCAGAAATCTAGCATCATGGCTGCCGTGAAGATTAAATCTATGGAGAGTGGTCGTTGGATTCGGCTTATGGCCAATGAATGAATTTCTCTTGGTGCTTATGGTGATTTAATGGATAAAAATTAAAACCCTACCTCCTTGCATTTTTTGTCAAAAAAAAATTGCATATGGTTTATGAGTTGTATTTCTTGCTGCTAATTCCACTCCTAGCCATTTCTCACTCCCTCACTCCTTCATTCCCTCAATCATTTTCTCCCTCTCTTTACATTCTCATCTACCCATTCCACATTTCCCATATCCCTAATCAACTAACCCTAAATCCCTAATCCCACTATCCCAAACCCTAGATATCATCCCCTAAACCCTTTCATTCCCTAAAATCCTACAGCTAGCATCAAACGCTCCCCTCATCAGTCCCACTCATCCATGGGCTCAAAAACATGAAGGCAAAACCGGCAAGCTGCCAAGAAGGGGAAAATCAAATTGACCACACTTGAGCAAGAAATTCAAAGTTGATCGGGAATATTGGCTTGAGAGAAAAAAATTGCACTTGGGAAAGGATTCTAGAGAAGGAAAACAACGAGAAAAACATGTTGAGGAACATGGCATACCACTACTTGTCAATAAATATGGTGTGCAAAGCAAGAATCAAGATTTTGAAGGCCAAGTTGAAGAAGGCATCGAGGAGGCGAAAAGAGCAAGATAGACTTCAGACCTTGGTTGAGGCTTCCTTGGCCCAACACAAAACTTTATGGAGAAAAGTCAGCCCAAATTTAAAAAAAATTGGGACACTTTTTTCATTTTTGGATTTTTTGGGCCAAAACACAGGTTTTTCTACCTAATGCGCTGCGCCACCTAGCGCTCGCTTTTGATGGAGGCCTCCTTTTGAGGAAAACTCAGCATTTTTGGATTTTCCATGAAAAAATATGCATGCTCACCGATGGCCAAGAAATTTTGACAGGTTTTGAGCCCCCAAAAAGGTCAAAAACACCCCAAAAATGACCTTTTTGCCCCTTTTTGGACACACAGGAAGCAATGTTGGGAGAACTCAGTTTTGGAGGGGCAAATGGAGGCCAAATTCAAAAAATCCACTTGTGCTGAAAATTAGACAAGCAAACCTTTCCAACAAGCCCACTTGGAGAAAATTTGGACACCGAGAAGGCCTCCAAAAGCAGCTTCAAAATTTCACTACGCATAGGGAAATCAGCGCGGCGCATTGGAGGAATTTTGCTCATTTTGGCCAAAAAACTCTGTTTTTCGCCTAGTTTCTTCACAGTTTGACTTTTCTCCTTCTAATTTTCAAACTCATGATGTAATTCAATGTGACATGATGGATTTTGATTTAATTATGCTAAATTTTCACTCATAGAGGTAGATTCATCCATGAAAAGATAGTTTGCAACTGAATCAATCAGTTCCCTAGTTTTTAGAGGCAAGTTGTTCCACTGCCTACTTTTTAGTTCTCAATTTAGAATTTGTTGGAACAGCTCCTAAACTCGTGATCTTGACCCCTAGAGGCTAGGATGAGTTTTTGTTTGCCTATATCTTGTGATTTTTCATTCATTAGCATGGTTGGACTTTTGGGAAAGCTTGGAGCTTATTGTACATTCATCTCTGCAGTTTGGCAAAGGAATATACCAGGGTTTGCAGCACTTTATGGGATTCATGTCGCATCTTGCTTTGGTATTGTGTTTTCTTCTATAAAATTTAAGTTTCCATGTGTTTTATGTATGCCACTCTCTCTCTTTGCTTCATCTTAACTAAATCAAACAAAGATAAAGGTAGAATCCATTGAAATTACAGTGCTCTACCTAGGGTTTGCTTATTTATTTATGTTTTCAGCTGTTTGAAGAGGATCCTTGAGACTTTCATGCCCTCTTCAACTCCTCACCAGTCTAAAACCTCTCCATATCACTCAATTTGAAGTACCAAATCACTTGACTACCTTGCTCCATAGAGAACTCTGCAAAACTGAGCCTCATTCCCCAGGCCCAAATCTGCCTTTCACATTTGAGCCAAAAAAACATCATCAAATTCAATCAAACACCTCTGTACACATACCTAGCCTAAAATCAGTCATCACATCAGTCATCTCAAGCTTTCATTGGCCATATTTTTTGAGATTGACAAGGAGAGAGCCCTCTCCCGACCTAGTAGGGCTAGCTACCAAGTTAAGCGTGGTTTGATGTTACCCTAGATTATGCCTTTCTCAGCCTGAGGTAGATTTAGGCCCTAACATAGTGGCGACCATACTGGGGAGACGAAAGGTTTGTTGTTCGCTTTATAAACTACAGACGGAGCCTGAAGTTAGCTAGGTAGCCTTCGAACTTCTCTTTCTCTACAAGTGCATAGTAGATGAACGTTGCTTCAGTCAATCTCCGGTTTAGTTTATGAATTGAACATCTGGTTTCCTCAGTAAAATGCAATCAAGTTCAGATCTGATTTTTGATCGTGGAAAATGATCAAACACTGCAAGGTTGAAATCATTCACTTGGCAACTCTAAATCAGTTTCGAGATCAGATCCAAGGACTCCACTAGAGGATGAACCTGACCAGCAGAAACATGAAAGGATAATATGGAAAGATTAGGTATTCAAGTTGGAATTTCATCCAAGACATTTTGTTCTTTGTCATAAATTATTTCTTCTCTTTTCCCGAGAATGTCAAGAAGTCTTTGCAAAGTATATTGTATTTGATAAAAGATCCTCGGCTTACATTTGATTCCTTCCCTTTGAAGATTGTGAATACCAAATATTTGCATGCTTTTGAGATTGATCAAGACCTTTCTTCCGAATCTTGTGATGAACATCTTCAAACTGATGAACCTCAAGAGACCAAGACTAATTTTGCAGTATTTGTACATACCCCTATACCTTGTAAAATTCCAGATCAATACAAGCCTCTGATTTTACCTCCTATATCCCTTTCTTTCCCTAAAAATCATGACCTATATCTACCAAGATTTGATGGTGAACGCGACAACATCACTGCTGAGAGACATGTTCTGAATTTTGAACAATTTCTTGACCTTTTTGAAGTTGATGAAGAGGATGTCAGTATTAGGCTTTTTGCTCTTTCTTTGCAAGGAAAAGTCAAAAGTTGGTTCAAAACCCTGCCTGATGCAAGCATATCAGATTTCCAGCAGTTCGTCAAAGTTTTCCTCGACAAGTGGGTGGTCAGACAGAACCCTTTCTTGATTATAGAAGGGTATAACCAGCTGAAAATACTGCCAAGGGAGACAGTACAACAGTTTTCTACCAGATTTAACCATGTTTATTATTCGATGCCAGTTAATATAAGAACTCCTCTTGGATCCTCTCTCTTGCACTACCTGGGTGCCTTTGATCCGGAAATGGAGTTTTAGCTGAGAGAAAGGAATCTTGCAACACTTGAAGAGATGAAAAAAAATGCAGTAGTTGTAGAGGCTCATTTGTTGATCTGAAGGGCAAAGTTGAAGGAAGAAGAGATGAAAAAAATAGATCTGGAGGAATCGACATCTCTAGAGGTAAAGCTTGACATTTTAGTAAGTGCAGTGGAAGAGATGATGCAAAGGACCATCACAAGGAATGAGTATAATTTTCAAGCCCATGGCTCGCTGATTGAAGAAGAACAAGTTGCTGATCCAAAACATTTTGTTTCTTATCCCAGTTGTCATAGATCTCATAATGATTGTTTTATAGATCATCTTGGAGAAGAAAGAGCTGTTGATATGACATGTATGCTTGATGATGTGTTTTATACTGATGATTTGCCTCAGTTTTATCAGTATGATGATGATTGTTTTCTCCAAACAGAAGCTAATCTTGCAGACAAATAAACAGCTAGTTTCTGGGAGGAAGAAGTTCACTTTCAGCAGCTCGAATACAATGTTCAGCCATCACATATCAGCTATGGAAATGACGAGGAAAGTGCAACAAATTTTGACGTAAGTGAAGGATATTTGCCTTTTTGTTTTGCTTCGTTTCAGTTCATCAGAGACAACATTCATGCAATCCGAAATCAACTATCGACAAGTCTTGATTTGGACCATCTTGAGGGCAATAAAAACCTTGTTCAATACTTCTCATATCCAGATTTGTAGTCTCGACTATCAAGTTGCAGATGAAGATGAAGATGAAGACATGGAAGCTGGCAAAAATGATCAAATGATACAAGATGATTCTGTACCATTTTGTTTTGAATCATTTCAGTTTTTGAAGGGTAAATTGCATAGTATATCTTCAAATGAGAAGCCTGTAGGAAATCATGTAATCTCATCGGAACTAATAGAAAATGGGCTGCAATAGTATTTTCAAGTTTTTCACGATCCAATAGTTGATGTGTTGGATGATGTCTGCAGTCAAAGTCTTTCTCCATTGACTACATGTGAGCTTGAAACGTGTGCTGATATAAACTTGATCTTGCGGCTGGTTTCTTTGTCAGTTTTAGCAGGAGTCTCATCACAAATCTAAAAACAAAGTTTGCATTCATGGTATGAGGAGAAGAGAAGTAATCCATTAGATGAGCTAAGTCCTTGTGTGCATGAACTTCAAGATCGTTATGCAGTGTTTTTGGAGGCGGATAGAGAATCCATATCATTCAACGGATCTGTTTCCAAGTTTTCATGGGAGTTTCCTTTCAGTAGTTCTCTCTTGTTTTTCATAAGCAAGCACTTGCGGAGAATTCAAACAGCAACCGGAATACTTACTTGGTTGCATTGGTTGTTTCATTTCACTTGATCAGGTGATGAATGGAACAACTAGAGTAGGTTGTATTAAATAAGCTTCATATTGAGCATATTTTCCAGTTTTTCAGTTGTGTTTAAGTATCGATTCAGTTTTTAGTTGAGTGAGAGTCAATTTGTGTCATCAATTCATCAGTTTTCAGTCATGCATTTCAGCTTGAGTTTTTGACTCCATTGCCCAATGGATGAAGGCACTGTCTACTTTCCAAAGATTTGTAGTTCTTCGCACCTCCAAGGAGCTACCATCCCCATTGGAGCCAATGTTAGTGTTAGTATTTGCAGCCTTCCTCCAGTGATCCAACATGCTCTTACAATGTGATTTTAAGGTGTCAAGGTCAAATTTTGTCATTTCAGTGAGTCTTCAAGCAAAATTTGGTCACTAGGTATTAGGTCTAGGGTTTTCTAACACATTTAAAAGTTGTCCAAATGTCGGTCCATGTCACCATTCAGATAATTGTAGCATCATTCAGAGGTTTTCATCATCATTTCGGGTTCCAATGGGTCATTTTCCACCTTCTTCATGCTTCAGTTGTGCCTAGGTAAGGTTCATTTCCCTCTCCTAGGGTTTTGGAGGTAATTTCTCTTGGATGGTCAAATCATTAGCAAAAATTGTATCGTGATGTTCATAAACCTTCCACTATCCTCAATGTACCTTATTAAACACTTCCCATCACTAATATCCCTCAAATTCCTCATTTTCGCACAAACACTAGTTTCTTGCTACAACTTGACAATTTTCTAGGCTAGGCCTGTGTTTTTCCCCTTTGGACCTCTTCCCCTCACTCAATCTCTAAAATTCCACTTTCCCCTACTTCCTAACATCTCTCCCTACTTCCCAAAATTTTCTCAAGAATTTATAAGCCCCTTATCCCCTTAATTTCACTTCATTTAGACAAATCGCTTGTTCCACACATCGGGATAGGTTTTACTCTAATGATTTTTTTGAGCAATAAAAAATGAATTTGGGAAAACTGAGAAAGGTTTTTGTTCAAAACAGGCCAAGGAAGAAATTTTTTTTTCACTTTTTACATAGGTGTCATTTTTTTAGAGAAATGTGAAAAATATAGTTTCCTCAGGAGAATTAATGCACCTCTGAAGTGACCATGGGAAAATCAATATTTATCCCATCTTTGTTGGCATAATGAATTTCTTGATGAGTCAAATGATAAAAAAACACAAAGATATTTCCAACGAGATATCATGAGCTCAATTTGGAGTTGAGGAAGACCTTCAAAAGTTGACTGCAACAGCACTCTACCTTGAGGCAGCCTCATTTTGCACATTTTGACCAGTCTTGGGAGATTTGACTTTTGACAGGGTAAATGAACTCCAAATTGAAAAATTATAGTTGTGTTGGAAATTAGACTCAATAATATTTCCAACGAGATATCCTGTTCCCAATTTGGACACCGGGAGGCTTCCTTAAACCATGCACAAAAATGCGTTACGCATTGAGATGGCACGGCGTACGAGCAACCTTCGCAATGTAAAATGAACCGGGCGCTACGCATTGAGATGGCGCGGCGCATTGGCCAAAAGCCTGAAATCCATTCAAATATTCCTCCAAAGACTCTCAAATTTCTAAATTATTCATTTCCCAAGTAAGTTAACATCCCTCCATGACCAATGAATGAATTTCTCTTGGTGCTTATGGTGATTTAATGGATAAAAATTAAAACCCTACCTCCTTGAATTTTTTGTCAAAAAAAAATTGCATAGGGTTTATGAGTTGTATTTATTACTGCTAATTCCACTCCTAGCCATTTCTAACTCCCTCACTCCTTTATTCCCTCAATCATTTTCTCCCTCTCTTTACATTCTCATCTTCCCATTCCACATTTCCCATATCCCTAATCAACTAACCCTAAATCCCTAATCCCACTATCCCAAACCCTAGTCAAATATCCCCAATACCCTAATTTCCATCCCAAATCCTAGATATCATCCCCTAAACCCTTTCATTCCCTAAAATCCTACAGCTAGCATCAAACCCTCCCCTCATCAGTCCCACTCTTCCATGGCGCTCAAAAACATGAAGGCAAAACCGGCAAGCTGCCAAGAGGAGGAAAATCAAATTGACCACATTTGAGCAAGAAATTCAAAGCTGATCGTGAATCTTGGCTCGAAAGGATAAACATACATTTGGAAAAGATTCTGGAGAAGGCCAACAAAGAGAAAAACATGTTGAGGCACATGGCATACCATTACTTGGCGAAAAACAAAAGTTGCAAGGCAAGAATCAGGAACTTGAAGACCAAGTTGAAGAAAGCATCGAGGGAACGAAAGGAGCATGATAGACTTCAGATCTTGGCTGAGGCTTCCTTGGCCAAACACAGCCCTTAAAAGAGGACACTCAGCCCAAATTTCAAAAAAATTGGGACACATTTTGTAATTTTTGAGTTTTTGGCTCAAAAAACAGACTTTTCTGCCCAATGCGCCGCGCCACCTGGCGCTCGCTTTTGATAGGGGACTTCTTTTGATGAAAACTCAACATTTTTGGATTTTTCATGGAAAAATATGCATGCTCACCAATTTCCAATAAATTTTGACAGGTTTTGGGCTTCCAAAAGGGTCGAAAACACACCAAAAATGACCTTTCTGCCCCTTTTTGACAGACAGGAAGCAGTCTTGGGAGAACTCAGTTTTGGAGGGGCAAATGGAGGCCAAATTCAAAAATTCCACTTGTGATGGAAAGTATACAGGAATACCTTTCCAAAAATCCCACTTGGAGAAAATTTGGACACCGGGAAGGCCTCCAAAAGCAGCTGAAAAAAGGCGCTATGCATAGGGAAATCAGCGCGGGGCATTGAAGGAAATTTGCTCAGTTTGACCAAAAATACTCTATTTTTCGCCTAGTTTCTTGACAGTTTGACTTTTCTCCTTCTAATTTTCAAACTTATGATGTAATTTAATGTGAATTGATGGATTTTTATGTAATTATGCTGAATTTTCTCTCATAGAGGTAGATTCATCCATGAAAAGGTAGTTTACAACTGAATGAATCAGTTCCCTAGTATTTAGAGGCAAGCTGTTCCACTGCCTACTTTTTAGTTCTTAGTTTAGAATTTATTGGAACAGCTCCTAAACTCATGATCTCGACCACTAGATTCTAGGATTAGTTTTTGTTTGCCTATATCTTATGTTTTTTCATTCATTAGAAGGGTTGGACTTTGGAAAAGCTTCGAGCTTATTGTATACTCATTTCAGCAGTTTGGCTAAGGAATAGACCAGTGTTTTGCAGCACTTTATGGGATTCATGTGGCATCTTGCTTTGGTATTGTGTTTTCTTCTGTCATTCTAAGTCTACATGTGTTTTATGTATGCCATATCTCTCTTTATTTCATCTTAACTAAATCAAACAAAGATAAAGGTAGAATACATTGAAAGTGCAGTGCTCTGCCTAGGGTTTGTTTAGTTATCTATGTTTTCAGCTGATTGAAAAGGATCCCTAAGTTCTTCATGCCCTTTTCAACTCCTCATCTGTCTAAAACCTCTCCATCTCACTCAATTTGAAGTACCAAATCACTTTCCTACCTTGCCCCATAGAGATCTCTGCAAAATTGAGCCTCATTCCCCAGGCCCAAATCTGCCTTTCACATTTGAGCCAACAAAACATCATCAATTTCAATAAAACACCTCTGTACCCATACCTAGCCTAAAATCAGTCTTCACATCAAGTCATCTCAAGCTTTCATTGGCCATCTTTTCTGAGATTGACAAGGAGAGAGCCCTCTCCCGACCTGGTAGGGCTAGCTACCAGGTTAAGCGTGGTTTGATGTTACCCTAGATTCTGCCTTTCTCAGCCTGAGGTATATTTAGGCCCTAACATAGTGGCGACCATACCGGGGAGACGAAAAGTTCATTGTTTGCTTTATAAACTACAAACAGAGCTTGAAGTTATCCAGGTAGCCTTCTAACTTCTCTTGCTCTGCAAGTGCATAGTAGATGAACGCTGCTTCAGTCAATCTCCGGTTTAGTTTATGAACTGAAAATCTAGTTTCCTCGGGAAAATGTAATCAAGTTCAGATCTGATTTTTGATGGTGGATAATGATCAGACACCGCAAGGCTGAAATCATTCACCTGGTGACTCTAAATCAGTTTTGAGATCAGATCCAAGGACTCCACTGGAGGATGAACCTGACTAGCATAAACATGAAAGGACAATATGGAAAGATCAGGTATTCAAGTTGGAATTTCATCCAAGACATTTTTTTCTTTGTTCTAAATTATTTCTTCTCTTTTCCCGAGAATGTCAAGAAGGCTTTGCAAAGTATATTGTATTTGAGAAAAGATCCTCGGCCTGCATTTGATTCCTTCCCTTTGAAGATTGTGAATATCAAATATTTGCATGCTTTTGAGCTTGATCAAGACCTTTCTTCTGAATCTTGTGATGACCATCTTCAAACTGATGAACCTCAAGAGACCAAGATTGATTCTGCAGCATTTTTACATACCCCTATACCTTGTAAAATTCCAGATCAATACAAGCCTCTGATTTTACCTCCTATAATCCATGCTTTCCCTAAAAATCATGACCTGTATCTACCAAGATTTGATGGTGAACGCGACAACATCTCTGCTGAGAGACATGTTCTGAATTTTGAGTCTTTTCTTGACCTTTTTGAAGTTGATGAAGAGGATGTCAGTATTAGGCTTTTTGCTCTTTCCTTGCAAGGCAAAGTCAAGAGTTGGTTCAAAACCCTGCCTGATGCGAGCATCGCAGATTTTCAGCAGTTCGTCAAAGTTTTCCTCGACAGGTGGGTGGTAAGACAAAACCCTTTCTTGATTATAGAAGCGTATAACCAGCTGAAAATACTACCAGGGGAGACAATACAACAGTTTTCTGCCAGATTTAACAAAGTATATTTTTCGATGCCGATTAATATAAGGCCTCCTCTTGGATCTGCTCTCTTGCACTACCCGAGTGCCTTTGATCCGGAAATGGAGTTTCAGCTGAGAGAAAGGAATCTTGCAACACTTGAAGAGATGCAGAACAGTGCAGTAGATGTAGAGGCTCATTTGCTGATCCGAAGGGCAAAGTTGAAGGAAAAAGAGATGAAAAACATAGATCCGGAGGAATCGACATCTCTAGAGGTAAAGCTTGACATTTTGGTAAGTGCAGTGGAAGAGATGATGCAAAATATCATCACAAGGAATGAGTATAATTTTCAAGCCCATGGCTCGCTGATTCAAGAAGAACAAATCGCTGATCCAAAACATTTTGTTTCTTATCCCAGTTGTCATAGATCTTATAATAATTGTTTTATAGATCATCTTGGAGAAGAGACAGTTGTTGATATGACATGTATGCTTGATGATGTGTTTTATATTGATGATTTGCCTCAGTTTTATCAGTATGATGATGATTATGTTCTCCAAACAGAAGCTAATCTTGCAGAAAAATCAGCAGCTTGTTTCTCGGAGGAAGAAGTTCACTTTCAGCAGCTCGAATACAATGTTCAGCCATCACATATCAGCTATGGAAATGACGAGGAAAGTGCAGCAAATTTTGAAGTAAGTGAAGGATCTTTGCCTTTTTGTTTTTCCTCGTTTCAGTTCATCAGAGACAACATTCATGCAGTCTGAAATCAACTGTCGACAAGTCTTGATTTGGACCATCTTGAGGGCAATAAAAACCTTGTTCAAGACTTCTCATATCCAGATTTGTAACCCCCGAATGCCATTGATTATCAAGTTGCAGATGAAGACATGGAAGTTGGCACATATGATAAAATGATACAAGATGATTCTGTACCATTTTGTTTTGAATCATTTTAGTTTTTGAAGGGAAATTGGCATAGTAAATCTTCAAATGAGCAGCTTGTAGAAAATCATGTAATCTCATCAGAAACAATATAAAATGGGTTGCAGCAGTCTTTTCATGTTTTTCACGATCCAATAGCTGATGTGTTGGATGATGTCTGCAGTCAAAGTCCTTCTCCATTGACTATATGTGAGCTTGAAACGTGTACTGATACAAACTTGATCCGGCAGACGGTCTCTTTGTCATTTTCCGCAGGAGTCTCGTCACAAATCTCAGATCAAAGTTTGCATTCATGGTATAAGGAGAAGAAAATTACTCCATTGGATGAGCTAATTCCCAGTGTGCATTAACTTCAAGATCCGTATGCAGTGTTTTTGGAGGCGGATAGAGAATCCATATCATTCAACAGATCTGTTTCCAAGTTTTCATGGGAGTTGCCTTTCAGTAGTTATCTCTTTTTTTTCATAAGTGAGCACTTGTGGAGAATTCAAACAGCAGCCGGAATACTTACTTGGTTGAATTGGTTGTTTCATTTCACTTGATCAGGTGATGAATGGAACAACTAGAGTAGGTTGTATTGAATAAGCTTCATATTGAGCATATTTTCCAGTTTTTTGGTTGTGTTTAAGTAACGAGTCAGTTTTTAGTTGAGTGAGATTCAATTTGTGTCGTCAAGTCATCAATTTTTAGTCATGCATTTCAGCTTGAGTTTTTGACTCCATTGCCTAATGGATGAAGGCACTGTCTGCTTTCCAAAGATCTGTAATTCTTGGCACCTCCAAGGAGCTACCATCCCCATTGGAGCCAATGTTAGTGTCATTCTTTGCAGCCTTCCTCCAGTGATCAAACATGCTCTTACAAAGTTATTTTAAGGTGTCAAGGTCAAATTTTGTCATTTCAGTGAGTCTTCAAGTAAAATTTGGTCACTAGGTATTAGGTCTAGGGTTTGTTTTCACTCCTTTCAAAGTTGTCCAAATGTTCCATGTCACCATTCAGCTGAGTGTACCATCATTCAGAGGGTTTTCATCATCATGTCAAGTTCCACTAGGTCATTTTACAACTTGTTCATGCTTCAGTTGTTCCTAGGTAAGGTTCATTTCCCTCTCCTAGGGTTTTGAAGGTAATTTCTCTTAGATGGTCAAATCATCAGCAAAACTTGTATCCTGATGTTCATACACCTTCCCCTATCCTTAATGTACCTTATTAAACACTTCCCATCACTGATTTCCCTCAAATTCCTCATTTTCACAAAAACCCTAGTTTCTTGCTACAACTTGACAATTTTCTAGGCTAGGCCGATGTTTTTCCCTTTTGGACCCCTTCCCCTACTCAATCTTTGAAATTCCACTTTCCCTTGCTTCCCAACATCCCTCCCTACTTCCCGAAATTTTCTCAAGAATTTAGAAGCCCCTTATCCCCTTCATTTCACTTCATTTCGACAAATCCCTTGTTCCACACATCGGGATAGGTTTTACTCCAATGATGTTTCTGAGCAATAAAAGATTAATTTGGAAAAACTGAGAGGATTTTTTGTCCACAATAGGCCAAGGAATAAAAACCTCCTTCACTTTTTACACAGGTGTCATGGTTTTAGAGAAATGTCAAAAATACAGTTGCCTCAGGAGAAATGATACACCTCTAAAGTGACCTTGGGGAAATCAAGATTTCTCCTAGCTTGATTCACCTAATGACTTGCTTGATGAATCAAATGATAACAAGACACAAAGAGATTTCCAATGAGCTATCATGAACTCAATTTGGGGTTGAGGAATACCTTCAAAAGTTGACTGCAACAGCACTCTGCCTTTAGGCAGCCTCATTTTGCACATTTTGACCAGTCTTGGGAGATTTGATTTTTGACAGGGCAAATGAACTCAAAATTGAAAAATTCTGATTGGGTTGGAAATTATACTCAATAATATTTCCAACGAGCTATTTTGCACCCAATTTGGAAAACGGGAAGGCTTCCAAAAGTCTCCTGCAAAAATGTGTTGCGCATTGAGATGGCGCGGCACATTGGGCAGCCTTCTGCAGTGTGAAAAATGAACTAGGGCTACGCGTTGAGATGGTGCGGCGCATTGGGCTAAAAAGCCTGAAATCCATTCAAATATTCCTCCAAAGACTCTCAAATTGATAAATTCTTCATTTCCCAAGTAAGTTAACATCCCTCCATGACCAATGAATGAATTTCTCTCGGTGCTTATGGTGATTTAATGGATAAAAATTAAAACCCTACCTCCTTGCATTTTTTGTCAAAAAACAATTGCATAGGGTTTATGAGTTGTATTTCTTGCTGCTAATTCCACTCCTAGACATTTCTCACTCCCTCACTCCTTTACTCCCTCAATTATTTTCTCCCTCTCTTTACATTCTCATCTTCACATTCCACATTTCCCATGTCCCTAATTAACTAACCCTAAATCCCTAATCACACTATCCCAAACCCTAGTCAAATATCCCCAAAACCCTAATTTCCATCCCAAAACCTAGATATCATCCCCTAAACCCTTTCATTCCCTAAAATCCTACAGCCAGCATCAAACCCTCCCCTCATCAGCCCCACTCATCCATGGCGCTCAAAAACATGAAGACAAAACTGGCAAGCTGCCAAGAGGAGGAAAATCAAATTGACCACATTTGAGCAAGAAATTAAAAGTTGATCGTGAATCTTGGCTCAAAAGGATAAAAATACATTTGGAAAAGATTCTAGAGAAGGCCAACAAAAATAAAAACATGTTGAGGCACATGGCGTACCATTACTTGGCGAAAAACAAAAGTTGCAAGGCAAGAATCACGAACTTGAAGACCAAGTTGAAGAAAGCATCGAGGAAGCGAAAGGAGCATGATAGACTTCAGATCTTGGCTAAGGCTTCCTTGGCCCAATACAGCCCTTAAAGGAGGACACTCAGCCCAAATTTCAAAAAAATTGGGACACTTTTTGTAATTTTTGAGTTTTTGGCTCAAAAAACAGACTTTTCTGCCCAATGCGCCGCGCCACCTGGCGCTCGCTTTTCATGGGGGACTCCTTTTGATGAAACTCAACATTTTTGGATTCTTCATGGAAAAATATGCATGCTCACCAATGGCCAAGAAATTTTGACAGGTTTTGGGCTTCCAAAAGGGTCGAAAACATCCCAAAAATGACCTTTCTGCCCCTTTTTGACACACAGGAAGCAGTCTTGGGAGAACTCAGTTGTGGAGGGGAAAATGGAGGCCAAATTCAAACATTTCAATTGTGATGGAAAGTAGACAGGAATACCTTTCCAAAAAACCCACTTGGAGAAAATTTGGACACCGGGAAGGCCTCCAAAAGTAGCTGCAAAAAGGCGTTACGTATAGGGAAATCAGCATGGCACATTGCAGGAAATTTGCTCAGTTTGACCAAAAATACTCTGTTTTTCGCCTAGTTTCTTGACAGTTTGACTTTTCTCCTTCTAATTGACAAACTTATGATGTAATTTAATGTGAATTGATGGATTTTTATGTAATTATGCTGAATTTTCACTCATAGAGGTAGATTCATCCATGAAAAGGTAGTTTACAACTGAATGAATCAGTTCCCTATTTTTTAGAGGCAAGCTGTTCCACTGCCTACTTTTTAGTTCTCAGTTTAGAATTTGTTGGAACAGATCCTAAACTCATGAGCTTGACCCCTAGAGGCTAGGATGAGTTTTTTTTTCCTATATCTTATGTTTTTTCAGTCATTAGCAGGGTTGGACTTTGGAAAAGCTTGGAGCTTATTGTATACTCATTTCAGCAGTTTGGCTAAGGAATCGACCAGTGGTTTGTAGCACTTTATGGGATTCATGTGGCATCTTGCTTTGGTATTGTGTTTTCTTCTGTAATTGTAAGTCTACATGTGTTTTATGTATGCCATATCTCTCTTTATTTCATCTTAACTAAATCAAACAAAGATAAAGGTAGAATACATTGAAAGTGCAGTGCTCTACCTAGGGTTTGTTTAGTTATCTACGTTTTCAGATGATTGAAAAGGATCCCTGAGTTATTCATGTCCTTTTCAACTCCTCATCTGTCTAAAACCTCTCCATCTCACTCAATTTGAAGTACCAAATCACTTTCCTACCTTGCCCCATAGAGATCTCTGCAAAACTAAGCCTCATTCCCCAGGCCCAAATCTGCCTTTCACATTTGAGCCAACAAAACATCATCAATTTCAATCAAACACCTTTGTACACATACCTAGCCTAAAATCAATCTTCACATCAAGTCATCTCAAGCTTTCATTGGCCAGATTTTCTGATATTGACAAGGAGAGAGCCCTCTCCCGACCTGGTAGGGCTAGCTACCAGGTTAAGTGTGGTTTGATGTTACCCTAGATTCTGCCTTTCTCAGCCTGAGGTAGATTTAGGCCCTAACATAGTGGCGACCATACTGGGGAGACTAAAATTTCATTGTTTGCTTTATAAACTACAGACGGAGCCTGAAGTTAGCCAGGTAGCCTTCGAACTGCTCTTGCTCTGCAAGTGCATAGTAGATGAACGCTGCTTCAGTCAATCTCCGGTTTAGTTTATGAACTGAAAATCTGGTTTCCTCAGTAAAATGTAATCAAGTTCAGATCTAATTGTTGATGGTGGACAACGATCAGACACCGCAAGGCTGAAATCATTCACCTGGCGACTCTAAATCAGTTTCGAGATCAGATCCAAGGACTCCACTGGAGGATGAACCTGACTATCAGAAACATGAAAGGACAATATGGAAAGATCAGGTATTCAAGTTCGAATTTTATCCAAGACATTTTGTTCTTTGTTCTAAATTATTTCTTCTCTTTTCCTGAGAATGTCAACAAGGCTTTGCAAAGTATATTGTATTTGAGAAAAGATCCTCGACCTGCATTTGATTCCTTCCCTTTGAAGATTGTGAATACCAAAAATTTGCATGCTTTTGAGCTTGATCAAGACCTTTCTTCCGAATCTTGTGATGACCATCTTCAAACTGATGAACCTCAAGAGACCAAGATTGATTCTGCAGCATTTGTACATACCCCTATACCTTGTAAAATTCCAGATCGATACAAGCCTCTAAGTTTACCTCCTATATCGCATGCTTTCCCTAAAAATCATGACCTATATCTACCAAGATTTGATGGTGAACGTGACAACATCACTGCTGAGAGACATGTTCTATATTTTGAGTCTTTTCTTGACCTTTTTGAAGTTGATGAAGAGGATGTTAGTATTAGGCTTTTTGCTCTTTCTTTGCAAGGCAAAGTCAAGAGTTGGTTCAAAACCCTGCCTGATGCGAGCATCGCAGATTTCCAGCAGTGCGTCAAAGTTTTCCTTGACAAGTGGATGGTAAAACAAAACCCTTTCTTGATTATAGAAGAGTATAACCAGCTGAAAATATTGCCAGGGGAGACAGTACAACAGTTTTCTGCCAGATTTAACAAAGTATATTTTTCGATGTCGATTAATATAAGGCCTCCTCCTAGATCTGCTCTCTTGCACTACCCCGGTGCCTTTGATCTGGAAATGGAGTTTCAACTGAGAGAAAGGAATCTTGCAACACTTGAAGAGATGTAGAACAGTGCAATAGATGTAGAGCCTCGTTTGCTGATCCGAAGGGAAAAGTTGAAGGAAAAAGAGATGAAAAACATAGATCCGAAGGAATCGACATCTCTAGAGGTAAATCTTGACATTTTGGTAAGTGCAGTGGAAGATATGATGCAAAATATCATCACAAGGAATGAGTATAATGTTCAAGCCCATGGCTCGCTGATTGAAGAAGAACAAGTCATTGATCCAAAACATTTTGTTTCTTATCCCAGTTGTCATAGATCTTATAATAATTGTTTTATAGATCATCTTGGAGAAGAGACAGCTGTTGATATGACATGTATGCTTGATGATGTGTTTTATATTGATGATTTGCCTCAGTTTTATTAGTATGATGATGATTATGTTCTCCAAACAGAAGCTAATCTTGCAGACAAATCAGCAGCTAGTTTCTGGGAGGAAGAAGCTCACTTTTAGCAGCTCGAATACAATGTTCAGCCATCACATATCAGCTATGGAAATGACGAGGAAAGTGCAGCAAATTTTGAAGTAAGTGAAGGATCTTTGCCTTTTTGTTTTGCCTCGTTTCAGTTCATCAGAGACAACATTCATGCAATCCGAAATCAACTGTCGACAAGTCTTGATTTGGACCATCTTGAGGGTAATAAAAACCTTGTTCAAGACTTCTCATATCCAGATTTGTAGCCCCCGAATGCCATTGATTTTCAAGTTGCAGATGAAGACATGGAAGCTGGCACATATGATCAAATGATACAAGATGATTCTGTACCATTTTGTTTTGAATCATTTCAGTTTTTGAAGGGAAATTGGCATATTAAATCTTCAAATGAACAGCTTGTAGAAAATCATGTAATCTCATCAGAAACAATAGAAAATGGGTTGCAGTAGTATTTTCATGTTTTTCACGATCCAATAGCACATGGCATACCATTACTTGGCGAAAAACAAAAGTTGCAAGGCAAGAATCAGGAACTTGAAGACCAAGTTGAAGAAAGCATCGAGGAAGTGAAAGGAGCATGATAGACTTCAGATCTTGGCTGAGGCTTCCTTGGCCCAACACATCCCTTAAAGGAGGACACTCAGCCCAAATTTCAAAAAAATTGGGACACTTTTTGTAATTTTTGAGTTTTTGGCTCAAAAAACAGAGTTTTCTGCCCAATGCACCGCGCCACCTAGCACTCGCTTTTGATGGGGGACTCATTTTGATGAAAACTCAACATTTTTGGATTTTTCATGGAAAAATATGCATGCTCACCAATGGCCAAGAAATTTTGACAGTTTTTGGGCTTCCAAAAGGGTCGAAAACACCCCAAAAATGACCTTTCTGCCCCTTTTTGACACACAAGAAGCAGTCTTGGGAGAACTCAGTTTTGGAGGGGAAAATGGAGGCCAAATTTAAAAATTCCACTTGTGTTGGAAAGTAGATAGGCAAAGATTTCCAAAAAGCCCACTTGGAGAAAATTTGGACACCGGGAAGGCCTCCAAAAGCAGCAGAAAAAAGGCGCTACGCATAGGGAAATCAGCGCAATGCATTGGAGGAAATTTGCTCAGTTTGACCAAAAATACTCTGTTTTTCGCCTAGTTTCTTAACAGTTTGACTTTTCTCCTTCTAATTTTCAAACTTATGATGTAATTTAATGTGACTTGATGGATTTTGATGTAATTTTGCTGAATTTTCACTCATAGAGGTAGATTCATCCATGAAAAGGTAGTTTACCACTGAATGAATCAGTTCCCTAGTTTTTAGAGGCAAGTTGTTCCACTGCCTACTTTTTAGTTCTCAGTTTATAATTTGTTGGAACAGCTCCTAAACTCATGAGCTCAACCCCTAGAGGCTAGGATGAGTTTTTTTTTGCCTATATCTTATGTTTTTTCAGTCATTAGCAGGGTTGGACTTTGGAAAAGCTTGGAGCTTATTGTATACTCATTTCAGCAGTTTGGCTAAGGAATAGACCAGTGGTTTGCAGCACTTTATGGGATTCATGTGGCATATTGCTTTGGTATTGTGTTTTCTTTTGTAATTTTAAGTCTACATGTGTTTTATGTATGCCATATCTCTCTTTATTTCATCTTAAATAAATCAAACAAAGATAAAGGTAGAATACATTGAAAGTGCAGTGCTCTACCTAGGGTTTGTTTAGTTATCTATGTTTTCAGATGATTGAAAAGGATCCCTAAGTTCTTCATGCCCTTTTCAACTCCTCATCTGTCTAAAACCTCTCCATCTCACTCAATTTGAAGTACCAAATCACTTTCCTACCTTGCCCCATAGAGATCTCTGCAAAACTGAGCCTCATTCCCCAGGCCCAAATCTGCCTTTCACATTTGAGCCAAAAAAAGGTCATAAATTTCAATCAAACACCTATGTACACATACCTAGCCTAAAATCAGTCTTCACATCAAGTCATCTCAAGCTTTCATTGGCCATCTTTTCTGAGATTGACAAGGAGAGAGCCCTCTCCCGACCTGGTAGGGCTAGCTACCAGGTTAAGCGTGGTTTGATGTTACCCTAGATTCTGTCTTTCTCAGCCTGAGGTAGATTTAGGCCCTAACAGAATACATCACTTAACTACAGTGCATGGACAATTTCAGTGGAGACCAGTGGAGAGGTAGGTGAAAGAGCAAGTGTGACTATTAGTTGTGACTATAGTGATGCACTGATTGCATGCAACACTCTGTAGAGATGCCAATGAGGATTGCGCAGTGAAATCCAGGTGGTTTCGAGTTCATTCAGAGACATTCTTTAGCAAGGATTGCGTAGTAGAGGCAAGCTAGCAGGTGGCAGAGATCGGTGCATGGATTTGCTAGATCAGGGCTTGATTAGTGTGTAGCGATTGTATTGTACTGAGAGCTTGATATGATCATATTTGTATGAGGATTGTTACATGATCTCTATGACATATATTATATAAGGATAGTTGGGGTTTTTAGCTTCATGCTTTCCTGTTAAAACATTGTGTTCATATGTGTGAATTTTTATGGTTTCATGTGTGCTTTGCAATTGATTTAATTTCCGCATGTGATGATCAATAGTGGAATAGATTATGTATTGTGAATGAAGTCAAATAGTGTGTGATCAAGAGAATATTGGATATATAACGGATTAGTTATATAATTTCTACAATTTTATTCATTGTAAGGTAGCCAAGGAATTGAATTGTTTCCTATACCCTACACCAGAATTTCAAGTGATGGTTGCAAATGGAGGAACTATAAATTTCTCTGGAAAATTCCATAATATCAAGCTAACCATGGGGGAATATGTATTATATAGTCCAATGCTTTCCATTCCTATGGGAGGTGTTGATGTTGTACTAGGAGTACAATGGTTATAATTTTTGGGGACGGTAGCTTTTAATTTTCAAGAACTTTTCTTGAAATATTTTTCAGAAGGAAAGGAAGTCGAATTACGGTATTGGAGGGAAGCCGGGAAAGATAATAAGCTCTAATGTCATGAAAAAGCTTCTAAATAAAGAACATTGAGGCATAATTGCACAATTATGCTCACTAGAAGTTCCAACATCAAAATCATCTATTTCTGCAGATCTCCAAAAAGTCTTGGACAATCATTCCAAGGTTTTTGAATCTCCAAAAGGACTCCCACCTATTCGTGATCATGATCATGCTATTCATTTGATTCCAGGAAGTGTTCCTCCAAAAATCAGGCCTTATAGATATCCTTATGTCCAAAAGAGCGAAATTGAACGTATGATCGCAGAAATGTTAGAGGCAGGTATAATTCAACCTAGTCAAAGTTCTTTCTTTGCTCCTATAGTATTGGTACACAAGAAGGATGGATCATGGTGCATGTGTCCGGATTATAGGAAGCTCAATAAGCTCACCATTAAAGATAAATTTCCCATTCCTGTGATTGATGAATTATTGGATGAATTACATGGAGCAATTTATTTTACCAAATTGGATCTTCGTTCAGGGTATCATCAAATTAGAATGAAGACTGATGATATTCCAAAAACAGCATTTCGAACTCATGAGGGTCATTATGAATTTTTGGCCATGCCTTTTGGACTTACCAATGCACCTTCTACATTTCAAGGGTAGATGAATTCCATTTTCAAACCCTTCCTTAGAAAATTTTTGCTAACATTTTTTGATGATATATTAATCTACAGCAGGTCTTGGAAGGATCATGTTCAACATGTTGGCAGGGTGCTCAAACTATTGCAGGAGAAACAATTATATGCAAAAACATCCAAATGTTTCTTTGGAGTACAAGAGGTGGAATATCTGGGTCATATTGTATCTCACGAGGGTGTTAAGGTAGACCCTAAAAAAATTAAAGCCATTAAGGAATGGAAAGTCCTCACAACCATAAAGCAGTTGGGAGGATTTCTCGGGTTAACAGGGTATTATCGAAAGTTTTTTAAGAATTATGGGAGAATAGCAGCACCTCTAACAACACTATTGAAGAAAGATGCATTTTCATGGACTCCTGAAGCAACTAAGGCCTTTGAACATCTTAAAGAGGCAATGTGCCTAGCACCGGTCTTAGCTACGCCAGACTTCACAAAAACCTTTATTGTGGAATGTGATGCCTCAGGAAATGGAATTGGTGTTGTTTAAATGTAGGAAGGAAGACCCATTGCTTTTGAAAGTCGTCCAATCAAAGGAAAGTATTTACAGAAACCTATTTATGAGAATGAAATGTTAGCAATACTGCATGCACTAAAGAAATGGAGAACTTACCTAATGGGAAGACACTTCAAGGTAAAAACTGATCATGATAGTCTTAAACACTTTTTGGAACAAAGATTGTCTTCAGAAGAGCAGCAAAAATGGGTCACAAAGATGTTGGGTTGTGACTTTGAAATAATATACAAAAAAGGGAAGCTAAATGTTGTTGCAGATGCACTCTCAAGAAAGAATGAAGAGGTGGAAGCATTGATTTTTGCCATTTCTATTATCCAACCAGATTGGATAACCAAAGCAAGAGATGAATGGAAGAAGGAAAAAAACGTGTGGACACTCATTCAAAAGTTGCAGCAAGATCCTAGTACATCTGATACATTTAGTTGGAAAAATAATTCCTTATGGTACAAAGATCGTTTATATCTTTGTAAGAATTCCCAACTAAAACAAAAGATTCTTTTGGAATTGCACACTTCTCCTTTAGGAGGACACTCGAGATTTTTAAAAACTTACCACAGGGTGAAGAAAGAATTTTTTGAGGATGGCCTTAAATCTGATATTCAAAAATTTGTGGTGGAATGTTTGGTTTGCCAGCAGAATAAAGTTGAGACAATTAAGACCCCGGGTCTTCTACAACCTTTATCCATTCCAAGTCAATGTTGGGAGGAGATTTCAATGGATTTTATCACAGGCTTACCTAAGTCCGAAGGAAAGAGTGTCATCATGGTGGTAGTTGATAGACTTACCAAATATGCACACTTTTATGCATTATCTCATCCATTTAAAGCAAGTATAGTTGCTACTACATTTATGGACACAATTCAAAAGCTACATGGAAACCCAAGGGTTATTGTGAGCGACAGAGATCCCATTTTTACTGGAAATTTTTGGACAGATTTATTTTCTTGTTTGGTTACTCAATTAGCTCATAGCTCATCTTATCATCCTCAATCCGATGGTCAAACTGAGATAGTAAATAAATGTTTGGAAGGATATCTTTGTTGTTTTTTATCTGATAAACAAACACAATGGGTCAAGTGGTTACCTCTAGCTGAATGGTGGTATAACACTTCCTTCCATACTGCAGCAAAAGTGACCCCATTTATGGCACTTTATGGATATCATCCACCATCCATCACATCATCTTTAAGAGGAAATTTTAAGGTTCAAGCAATGGAAGATCACATCGAGCATCAACAAGAATTTCTCCAACTCTTAAAGGACAACCTGAATTTGGAAAAAAATCGAATGAAATAACAAGCATATCAACATCGCAGCAAGAGAATTTTTGATGTAGGAGACTGGGTATTTTTACGGCTACAACCATACAAACAAATGTCCCTCAAGCAAGCTAAGAAGGATAATAAATTATCGCCAAAGTACTATGGTCCTTACAAAGTGTTGCAAAAGATTGGTACTATGGCATACAAATTGGAGCTTCCTACTTCTTCGCGAGTACATCCAGTTTTCCATGTTTCATGCTTAAAGAAGGTTATAGGTGAAAATCTTCCAGTTCAAACAATATTGCCAGAACTTGATGAGGAAGGAAAAATCATATTGGAACCTGAAGCGGTCATAGAAACAAGAACTCGACAACTACGGAATCGATCAATTTCAGAGTATCTCATCAAGTGGAAGAACTTACCCACTGAAGATTCTACATGGGAGGATGAGAATTTTATACAGAAGCACCCAGAGCTACTCAAGTGTTGAGGACAACACTTTTTCGAAGGAGAGGGGCATGTTAGGTCCCTATATTACTAGTATAGTCCCTTATTGTTGTTAGTGTAACCCCCTTATTGTTATTATTGTACCCTTGTAACCCCCATATTGTTATTATTGTCCCCTTAAATTATTATTGTTAGGTCGGCTAGGATTACATTGTGGCCCCACTAGGATTACATTGTGGCCCCATGGACTCCTATATATAGAAAGGAGGTTTTGTAATTTGAATCATCGAAGAATTGTTCATTCATGTAATGTATTGGAGGTTTCCCCCTTGAAGTGGCTTATTTCTAAGGCATTGATATCTCTTTCCTTCACTTTTTGGAGCTGGTTTCACAAAAATTAGGATGAGAAAGCAAAGGGGGATCTCAGCAAATTGATAATAATGATTCTCTGGTGGCCATCGCTAATTCGAACAAACATTATCAGTAAAATTTAAGGTGAGTAAAATGTAACGGGATCGTAGCAACCATAAAGATCAAACCCGCGGATGATATTGGCAACTAATTTTCCAATTTTAGATCAGTTTGTTTCTCGAAAAAAGGACACCCTGGAGAATGTTGGGCACCCTACAATGTATTTAAGCAAAGTACAAGCTCTAAAGAAAAAGGGAAAAAAAAACTCTACAGAGGGAAAACTCTACGGAAGGACCCAACGGAGGGGTGATCCATTCTACAGGAGTTCGTGATCCAACATAGGGGGTTTCTCTGTAATTGATCGATTTGCGTTTTTGCACTATTGTAGAGCGTATAGAGTTTGATTGTAGAGAAGCTATGGCTCTGTTATAAAGGGGCTTCGCACTATTGTGGGTACTTTCATTAAGGGTCAGAGCTGCTCTCAGAAGCTTCGCACTATTGTGGGTACTTTCATTAAGGGTCAGAGCTGCTCTGAGAACTATGGTAATAGAATTTTAATATGGTCTTAATTAATTCTTGTTCGTGTTTACTATTACCCGAACGAAATTCTGTTTTTGGTTTTGATATCTATTCTAAACAATATTATATTTCTTTGACATTATGCCTTATTGTTGTGTCATCGATATTTTACTGTTGAAGCCATGTTAAATCTATCTTTGCACAACAGAATGAGATCGAAATAAATTTTAATTCATTCAAGTATTCTTGTGGTGATTGATAACTATTTATTATTCATTTACAAGTTTATTTTGTTTTCACTTGTATTAGTTAATGTGAAATTCTTCCTTTAATTAATACAAAATCACGTGATGAATTATATCAGTCATTCTCCTTGTTTTACTTAATTTGCTCTCGGATTTGGAGAGGGTTATTCCATTCTAGTTCGAGATAGGATATATGTTTTAAATTAGTTTTGCATTTATAGTATGCATTAAGTCCTCTTTAAAGAGGTGCACTCATTAAGGTGAGGTTTGATCAAACCCTCAAAATTGATCCAACCTTTATATTGATCTAATTCTTTAATTTTATATCATTAATAAATCAATAAAAGGATTTGTAATTATATATTTGTATGTATTAGTTTGGTCATTTTTCAAAGATTGTTTAATTTAGTTTTTAATAAAATCTAATTATAGAATTAACTTTGATAAGTTAGTGATAATTAATAATTTCTCTTGACTATTAATAGAATTAGAAAAGTAATATTTAACTAGATTTAATTTTAAATAGGATACTAATATTTTGTAAGATCAATCTTATTAAATCTAGTAATGACATTGTTAGATTTAATTAATAATTAGTTTATGTTTTAGTTAAATATATACATCTTATATTAATATTAACATAAGTTTAATAAAATAACATAGGTATATTATAGTTTTGTAATAGATTAGATTGAATATTAGTAGACAGTAGTAGTTTAGTAATGTAATAGTTTAAGTATTATGTTTTATTGTTTCTTCAATTTAATTTAGATCATATTAACATAATAACATAGATTTAATATAGTTAGTATGAATTATAGATTACATTAGATTTATGAAATAACAATAAAACATTACATAGAATAACTTAGTGAGGTGTGGATAGATTAACTCTTAGTTTATTGCTAGGTTAAATTTAGGACAGATCTTAGTGGTGGTTTGGTTGTACTATTAAAATAGCCTAAGGGTCATTCTCTTGCCTGACCAGTAAGAAGAAACGACCTGATATCCCTACCTATTGGAAACTAAAGACACATCTTAAACCAATAGAAATAGGGAAAAGGTAATTGGACCTGGTTTGACCAGTTGGAACCACCAGCCCAAACGGAAAAGGAACTGATCTAAGATCTGGACCGGGTGGTCTCCCTTAAAATGTTGAGGTGGAGAATTTTGAGCCTTCAACACACTCACAGATGCAAAGGTAGGCCCTGATCATGCAACATAACTCGTGTTTCTCCCATAATCGTTCTATTCTTTCTTTCTACAACCCCATTCCGTTGTGGGTTATGAGGTGCTACAAATTTTCTTCGAATTCCCTCTGAGGCACATAAGTTCTTGAGCTCGTAAGAGATATATTCTCCACCATTTTCGCTCCTCAAAGCCTTCACCTTATTCCATGTATCTTTCTCGAAAAGTGCCTTGAACTCACAAAACTTGGAGAACGTCTGATCTTTCTTCTGCATGAAGAAAATCCAACACTTTATTGAAAATTCATCAACAAAAATCACATAATACCTGTGCTTTGTTGTGGAAGCTGTCAAGAATGGTCCACACATGTCTGATTGAACTCTCTCAACGATTGTCGTTGCTCGGCTCTCCTTATTGTGAAAGGTGGCCTTGGTATACTTCCCCGTTGTACACCCTTTTCATGTGTCTCCCTGCACAAGTGCACCCTTTTGAAATCTTGTAGAAATATGTTGCATGATATTCAAAGCGATATGGTGTAGATGGACCAACCTCTTCTGCCATAAATCACTGATGTCTCATCTCTCCACCTTCTCTACTTTAGTGCTCAATGTTACGCAATCTTCTACATCCAGTTTGTAGAGATTCTTTACTCGAACTCCAATCTTTTTCACCCGTCCCGTGGCTTTGTGACGAAGGAATGCCTTTCCTTCACTAAATATCACATCATAGCCACAATATTGCAACATAGCAACATAAACCAAATTCTTCTTTAAACCAGGAACATGCATGACATATTTTAATGTGAGGGGTTTACCTAACTCTCTTTGAAGGCAACTGTACCAACATCAGTAGTGTTATACCTCTCGTCATCACCCATCTCGATGCGCATCTGGAGATCCTTCTCCTCCAAGCTATTAAAGAATTCTTTGTTTTCGTTCATGTGGAATGAGGCTCCACTATCCAAGTACCACACAAAACCCATCACCGGTGACACCATGCATGCGATGAGGATGAATTCCAACTCGAACTATGAAGCCAATGCTTCACCTGCTTCTCTTCTTGAGGCCTTCTTGTTGTTCTTCTTTTGTGGGTAATTTGTGGCATAATTTCCATGATCATGATAGTTGAAATAGTTCACCTTTGACAAGTCTCGCTTATTGCCTGCCTTGCCAAACTCAGATTTGGAATGGGACAACTTCCCTTTTCCTTTATTCACCTTTTGATACAAGGCACAATTTTCCTCAACATCAGTCTTTGATGAGGATCCATCTTTGTTGCTCCGTCAAAACTCTTCTTGTACCAAGTCGGACCATAGTCGCTCCCACTTTGGTAGTTTCTCCCTCCCATTCACAGAGTCCTGGTAGTTATGTCAACTCTTGGGAAGGCCTATAATTGTTAGGCTCACCAAATCATCATCAACAATAGTCACCCCAACGTTTCCAAGCTCATCTCAACACTAAGTGAAATTCGTAAAGTATTTATGGATCGTGTCGCCTTTCTCCATCTTGATCTTTCTGAGCTTGTCTTTTAGTGCCAGTTTCGTGTGGTCGTTGCTACTTTGAAACAGATTTGTTAGGGCCTTCCACATCAAATATGGAGTCGCCTTTCCATGGAGACTCGAGACAATATGATCTCGAACTCCCTCTAACAAGATCTTTCTCGCCTTTTCTACACTCTTCTTCCATGCATCAAGTTGTTGAGCATATGTTGCAACAGGTTGAGGAATATTAGTGTCAATGAATTCCTTGAGTCCATTGTCCTCCAACATTGCCTCCATCCTGTCCTTACATGCTATGTAATTCGAATTTCCCTTGAGTGCATATTCGAATCTCAATCCATTGAAAGACATCTTGATCTGTTGTTGGTCTCAAATAATGACTCCGCAAATTCAATGTACTTGCTCAACACAAACTCAATTTATTCTCTTCTATTGTGATTTCTGTCGCTATGATACCATGTAGAAATTATACCAATGGGATTCAATCCAATATTATAATGTACTAAAACAAGATATTGAATCCTTCTACAATTTGCAGAAACAAAACATGATCGCACAATCACATAACAACTAAGAGAAAGAAACAATCAATCACACAACACAAGATGAATTTGGGGAAATAACATTGCCTAAAACCCCACAATCTATATATTGTATAAATTAAAGACCATGAAACAATATAATGCTTTCTCTCACTAGAGAAACTCTTGCACTCTTTCAACTGTCTCACTCTGATCTAGGCAAAATCAGTCAATTACTTAACCAATTCTCAACCTCTGCTTAGCCTGCCTTGCTCACTCATTCTTGGAGGAATTGTCACCCTATTAAATAGGAAATTCGCTTGAATTGATTGCACAATGCATCATTGGCCTCCACGTGACTCTATAATTGATGTGTACAATTTTCTAATTAGACAACTGATAATTATCATCCCTTAACCTTAGTCTTAATTGGGTCTTCCTTAGAAATGACATGCAACAACTATTTATAGTGAATTACCAGTTAACTGAGAAGAAGTAATATTTCTAGGCTTTTTGTTGGACAGTTTCTACATCTTATATTTTGATTATGTTTCTCTTTAGTTTGAGAGAAGTATAATATTTTACAAATGAAGAGAAAATTTTCAAATTCCCGTATAACAATGTACAATCGTAGTTATTTTCCACAAAGGTTGAGTTGCAATCCAATTGGCTTATACCAAAGCAGAGCTTGCTGACATTAACTAGAGACATGATCCACGTCCTCCTCGTGTTACATTTGGTTGGGATAGACAGATCCCCAAAACTTTCTCAGTGCTTGGGATTTCCCACAACGAGTGTCTAGGCCTAATCTTTGGTGCTTCTCATAAGGGAAAGCTCAAGATCGTGGGCTGAGAAGCGGTAAACTCGACCTCGTGGTCTAGTTCGTTGCATTTTGACATTGCATTTTGTTGAAAGAGCAGGTGATAGGCACACCTCCAAGAAAATCTAACCCTCCCTCTCTATTCTCAAAGGCTAATCACTCTTAAGATATCAAAAAGAGGTTGATCCACCTACCTTTCATCCACTGATACCAGGATGGGGTATCAGTGAGAAAGGAAGTTTGTTGTATTCGTAAGAAAGGAGGTGTGGTGTATACTCTTGCCTACCCTCAATTATAAGTGAATTATATTTTATTTTCAGAACGAATTCAACTTGCTCTCTCCAAAGCTTCTTTTGTAACTACTATAATACAGATTTATTGTGTTCTGACCAGATTGATTTTCCAGGCTCTAATTTATACCTCCTATACCTTGAACAAGAGTTATTCTATAGGTAGCCTTTAATCCTAGCACCTAAGGAATCACCAAGTGGAACACCTTATATAACTTTTATATTGGTTACTCAAGGGCTTTCGGTACAGATTAGGGTTTATAGGAACTTATTTCAGAGGCTTTCCATTTTTATGGCCTGTTGTCCAATACAAATTTCATTGTTATGAGTAGGTATTTAATATGATTGGTGCTCATTGATCTTTCAGAGCCCTTCATTTTGTTAGGCTTTTTGGTTGAGATAACCTTACCAAAGCTATGCTTCGAGTTCAACCATCTCTTTCTTTCCTTTCAAACATCACTACCAACCAACCGCTAGCGAAGGCATGAACCACATACCTGGATGGGAAGACCAAACTCATATTGTTTTCCCACCCTCCCCCCAGGGTTATGGACCACAGGTCTAGGCACAAAATTTCTTTGAAAATGCCTTTGCTTGTGTTGTTTAGCGAAAAAAGATTATGGCAACATGTGATCGAGGATTTGCAACATAGGTTAGCCACTTAAAGTTATGTTAAAATGCCTTCGCTTATTTTTCTTATCTATTGAAATTTTGATCAAATTCAAAAGAAGTCTTATCTTTGAAAATGCCTATAAAAGCGTTTGAATTTAGTTTTGACTTGGAATCAGTATTTTGGATATAAGTGAAATTGGTATTTTGGAATACATAAACATCCCAAAGCAAATATCTGCTACATTAGATTTTGAAGAATGATATTGAAATTTTCATGGTTCATTGAGAATTGCCTTGCATTTTCTCCATATTTATTTAACTGCTATTGTACTTAAACTCAAAAACTATATGAGTTGATATTTGGATAGAAGAAAAGTTTACTGATTTTGCATTTTATTTTAGTAGCTAATCCTTACATAAACATATGAAACAACTATATCATTTATTGGGTTTTGAAGAATGACATTGGAAATTTCAAGTCTTCTTGTTTCAATGATATTTCCTTTGTATTTTCCAGAGTTATTTCTCTATTATTGCTTTGTGTCTTTTTGTTGGAGTGCAATATAATGACAATCTCATAACTTTCAGCATAACTTGTTGTGTTGTAAAAAAATACTTGGGCTCAACAAAAGGAAACAATCTATATTATTGCTTTGTGTCTTTAACACAGTTACCGATCAAATGAGAAAATTACCCAGTACCCATTTTTTTGAGGTAGCAAAAAAAGCACCCGATTTTGAAAAATGGTGATGCAGAATCACCCTCTCTTTTTTTTAGCATAGTTTTGGCACTTTAAATAATTTTCTTATGATTTATTATTATTATTATTAAATGTCATGATTTTCATGTCGATTTTGAAAAGTGATGATGTAAATAACCTGTTTTTTTTTAATCATATTTTTGAAACTTTAAATTTTCTTTGATTTTTTTTTTTCTACATGTCATGTCGATTTAGAAAAATGGTGATATATTTTTAGCACTTAAATTTTTTTTATTTATCAAGTATGAACATTTGTTTTAAAATGTTAGTGATTTTCATGCTAATTTTAAAAAGCGTTGATGCAACATCAATCCTTTTTGTTTAGAGTGATGATTTTCATCTTGGTAATAAAACATAAAAAATAAATTAAAAAACATGACAAAAAAATCAATTATATATATATATATATATATATATATATATATATATATATATATATATATATATATATATATATATATATATAATATTAAAAAGGACCAATAAAAGTGTAAAAAAAAGAAAATCAACAAAAAAATCAAAATAAATAAATTCAAAACAAAAAATTCAAAAAAAAATAAAATTTTTCTTTTTAAAAAAAACTCATAATTTAAAGAAGAAAAAAATTAAATTTAAAAATTTTTAAAAAATGATAAAATAAAAAATTTAAAATTAAATAAAATTAAAATAATCAAAATGCTAAAATAAAAAATAATTAAAATTCGGAAATCTAAATTTAAAAATAAATAATAATAATAATTAAAAAGAACATTAAAATAAAAATGTTAAAATAATATATATAATTTTATTTTTATTTTATTTTATTTTTTAAATAAAATTGAGTTATGTTTTTCTTTATTTATTTGAAAATGTAAAATTCATATATATATATATATATATACATGCTCAAGATATTGTTCTTTTGGCAAGGTGCCCATCTGATCTTGATAAGCAACTAGGACTTCTTAAGGATTTATTCTCTACCATGGGTATGACTGTTAACACTGACAAAACAAAAGTTATGATTATCAAATCCAAGAAGGACACTTACACTAATTTTGTGTATGACAATAACAACTTAGAGGAATTGTCTTCTTACAAGTACCTAGGAATTGATATTCATCACAAGCTCAACTGGAACTATAGCATTGAGAAAATGATTAATGGATCACTCATGTTATCTTGTATGGGTGTGAGAGGTTTGGGGTTGCAACATCTCTAGAGAATCTTGGAGAAAGATTGAGCAAATCCAGAAGCGTTTTATAACATATAACCTCAAAATTAAAAGTAATACACCCTATCCTATTCTCCTTATTGAAGTGGGTCTTTCCCCTATCGAGAGCCTAGCTATGACTAGGCTCATGTTGTATAAGCACAAAATCAATAACATGGGAGACTATAAACTTCCTAAGCTAGATTTAAATTCCAGCCAAAACCAACTAAGGCTCAAACGAGGTAAAATTTTAAGAACCCCCCTAAATTTATATATAATAAATGGGCGAATCCCCATGATACATAGAAAATGGAAGGCGATTTTATTAATAATATAATATGTATATATACTTTTTTGGCGAATTTCATGAGATTATATTATCTTTAAAAATCATGGCGAATCACCAGCATAAATGGCGAATCACTACTACAAAATGGTGAATCGTTGTCTAATGGACTTTGGGGTAAGCCGGGTTCCAATGAAGATATGGTAGTTGAAATTCCAGAGTAGAAGGAAGAGAACCACCGAGACCAAGCATGGTACATGGTGACTCTCGTGGTGGAAGTAGTTCTCAGAAAAGGTGCTTTGGAAAACGTGTTCTTCTAGTTCTCGCTAAGCGTAGTGTTGTTGCTCATGCTACTACTAACACCGATATTGAGGTCAGAGAGGAGTTTGAGGAGGAGAAATGAATAGCAACATGAAGAAAAGAAAACATGCTATTAAAAAAAGTGTTGATAAACACCGGATCCGATCCAGGTGCGGTACAATAACAATATCGCAAAATACTTCAAATGTTCAACTATGGAAACATAATTTACATTACAACACCATCATGACTCTTACAACCATATTTATGGAAATTATTTCCGATGTTGTGAAGCTCTTAAAGGAAGACCTAGCATGGTAACTATAATAAGGTGAACTACTTTTCACTTCAAAATATTATTCCTTCTCATGCCTGTAACTGATATTGAAAGGAATATAAAGCATGAAAAATGCAATTTCCGCCGAATTTGTTAAAATTATAACCATCAACATGAAGAGAACCATTAGAAAAACTACATTCCCCACGTCATGCCCATGCCATGCCATGAATCTGTTTGTAGCAGAATCCCACAAGTAGTAGTAGTGGCACCTTGTATTTACCTGATAGCTCCATTGATTGGGGAGGAGGCCCACTCTAGAACATGCCAATGCTCTCCTAGTATTGTTGTACAAATGCTGTCTTGTTTTAAATTTGTACAAGGAGAGATACGTTTTTAGTATATGCATCTTTTCAAATCTGGTAGTTATAACTTATAAGTCCAAATAAAATATAACCCAAAGAACCATATTGTTCTATAGGCATGACAAATCTGGGCAGATATCAATTACTGGCAACTTGTCCGTGGATGTGATGAAGTCAATTATGACTGAAACAGTTTTCACCCTTGATGAACTTTGACCTAATCATACTTTCAATCATGAAATGCGGCGAGAATGGACAAGACAAAGGTACGAATTGGCTCTGGATTATAAAAAAATCTAAGCATTGAACTGTGTATTAAACTCAATCCCAGTTCAATGCCACACACAATTCACAATAGTAATAAACACCTGCACAGCTAGGAAACCTATGACAGCCCGGCAGCAAGATCCCTAGAACATATATATATATATTTAAATTTCTTCTTAGGTGGGAGGTAGGCCTTTACATAATTGGTTCCTTGATTTTGGTGTTTTAAAGCACATGGCCATCAAGAAGGATTGGTTTATTACCTTCATTGAAGCCAAATCCAAAATAGAAACTACAGTCTTTCGTTTTAGTTGGGTGCATTTTGTGGAAAATTGTGGGGATGTTCAAATGAAATTGTTAGATGTTAAGAAGTGTACTTTTGAGAATGTGCATTACATACCATTGATCAGATATAGATAAAAATCTTCTCTCAATTAGTGAGATAACAATATAGAGTCCATATTTGGAGGCCTCATTTAGTGTTGAAAATCGTTTTGTGAAAGATAAAGGTAATGGACCAATGGTTAGGTGATTGCATCGGTGCTAAAACATAATGGGTTGTATAGGCTTGTGGATGTTGATGTTGATGAAGAATTTGTTGGATATATCAAAGGCTACCAAAGACTTTTTAATTTAGGTTCAAATTTCTTTCATACTGATGAGTTATTCACATCATTCAATAATGAAAAATGGTGTTACTGCTGGAATGGATGTTTAAAGGGACTTCCTCCTTGTGCTTTTTGCAGCTTGTACTGACCACCGTGGGACTCCACAGTCTCCAGCTCGGACATGTTCATTGGAAGCGCAGGAGGGAGCTATTTGTGTAAGAACAGAGAATATTCTTATCTTACATTTATCTTCTGTCTATATTCCCATATAATTTTTGAGCTATGTACATTGCTGGGAATACTAGATATTTTGCAATAAGCAATCCATGTAAAGGTTGTTTAAACTCTATTGGTTTTTATTTGTCTTGTGAAGGGTATTTTTCTGCATCTCCATTGTTTTTTTATGTATGGACTGACACTGATTTTTGGTTGATATTCTTAGTGGGGTAGAGCTTACTATGTGAGAGGATAACCAGAGAAGGAAAGATTGGCTATGGAGGTGAGATGAAAGGGGAGTCTCACTGTTTTGTTTAGCATGTTTTTCTTTGCCTATTAATGGGAAAAACACTGATGGGTTTTTACTAATAAATGTGATAATCAATATCTAGAAAGGAGGGAATGTGAATATGATCTTAAGGCCTCTGTAGATTTCTACACAGTAAGATGCTCTGCATTTCTCTATATATATGGCAACTGCCTAACAATTTCTTGGAAATATATAGAAGCTATTCATGTGTTTGAAATTTTCATATGATGTCTGATCTTCAATGGTGGATTTGTTATTGTAGGAGGAAAGAGAATTTGCAACCCCATTTCTGACTGGAGTCCTAGTGTGAGTTCAAGCAGATTTGATCTCATAGCCTTAATTTCTCTGGGCTTGTCTCATTTTTTGTTGGCTTTATTTTATATGGCAATACATTTTGCTCCTGCTTTTTAGACAAATTCATCATAATCACTGGTAGATTCATCATAATCATTGGTTTTATAATTCTTGCAGGTTCATATCAACTCCAAACAAGAACATAAACAAGTACTATTTGGGCCCAGCTCCACTGCAAGAAATGGCAAGGTATGTAACTTACAACAATATATTTGACCCAAATGTTTGAAATATGAGATTTGTTTTAAGTATAAAACGTTTCAACAGAATTTCACTTACAGATGGCATCATCTTGTATGCAGGCAAATTGCAAAAGCTGCTGGTCCATGTGGGAATAACCGTGACTATCTTTTCAAGTTGGAGCAAGCCATGGATAGCATTGGTGAGTTTTTCTTCTGACATACTGGCCCTTTCATACATCCATGCTCTGAATACTGTGTTTATCTGCAGTTGGAGTGAAATTTATAACTTGATTTATTGTTATAATGTCATAGGCCATCCAGACCAAGGGGTGATAAAGCTTTCAAGTGAAGTGAGGAAGTTTCTTGGAGGCATTCAAAACGTTTTCCATCAATCACCCTTGTGACTGCTAATAGCTCTGACATCCCACAATTACAACTTCAACCATATATCACCAACTGCTAATTCCTGAAATGGTTACATTCTTTTCTACTAACAGAGCTGAATATGCATGAATATTCCATCTAATCTGAAAGTTGAGAAAGTGGTTCAGAATTTCCAATGAACAGCAACAGGAAGAAAATAAAACATGCTATTAAAAAAGTGTTGATAAACAATGGATCCGATCTAGGTGCCATGGTACAATAACAATATCGCAAAATACTTCAGATCTTCAACTATGGAAACATAATTTACATTACAACACCATTTAAGTTGAAGAAGTGAAAGGGCATCGGAATTAAGATCTCATCATTTCCACAGTAGTTGTGTTGTCAAGCAGTCTCACTGTATACAATAGCTTTATCTTATTGCAGTAGTAAGCCTCAAGGTTCATCATTGCCCTGCAGCAGTTGCTTAAGACTATCATTGCAGTGTTTTGATACAACACCCTTGTGACAATAACCTTTTATATGACAATAATCCTAAAGTGTTCATGATACTCCTCCTATGGGCCTAACTGAAGTATACCTACGGTGAGTAAATTCTGAAGATCATACAGTTTCGCTAAGCACAAAGATCTTCTAGAGTTTGCTGGCATGATATAATAGTCATTAACACTGTCTTGAATGAGTGGTTTGCAGAACAAGGCCAACAACTTGAAGGGATCCTAAAAGGCATCAAAAAGCCTAAACCTTGCGGTATACTGTTGATAGCAAGAAGCTTCAGAACAAAAAGGCATCATCACACTTAAGGTATATTTCTCATTGGCACATGCAAAACAGAGAATAGTAGGCAGGTTGCTTCAAATGCATTTGATCAATGTATGATACTAGCTGATATAACTTGACTAGAGACTTTAAGTTTGTTTGAACAGAGACGTATGGAGCCATATTGATTTTCTATACTAAAAGACCCTAAATTAGCTTATGGAGGGGCACAATTAAATAATCTAAATTATATAAAATTTGGGATTTTTATTGCCACATGTGCAAAATCAAAAGAGAATGAGCCCTCAAACACGACCAAACCCCACAAATGAAGCGCATACGGGGTGTTCTGGCACAGCATCCAGCCTACAAAAGCCCTTAAACGTGCAAGAATCCTTCAATCATTCTTCAAAACTGCCATGCAACCCTTCAAAGTGGGCACAGAAGCCTCAAGTGGACTGTCTAGCTCAACAAAATCTCCAACGTGTAACAATTCAGACTCCCACATTCCCCTCAAGCATCTCAAAATGTGGACATATCACCCTTCAAGGTAGCAAGAAACCTTAATGATGATAAACCCCCTTTTTAAGTCACAAGAATCAGCTCAAACTAGGGCTAACCCTGCCACTTTGCATGCATTTGCAAATGGCTGAACACATGATTCATGTCGGCCCTCATTTATGTACTTTAAAGTTATCTCAAAAATCAGTTACACAGGTCAGCTCCATTATATTTTGGCAGGTCAGCTCAACACCATTTATTCTAACGTTCACACACACATATATGACATTGTTCGCCATATTCCTCTTAAGATTAGTGCGTTGGGCATACTATTTTCCTCAGCCCCAGGTCGCATTGTCCTGCCTCTGTTCTTCTCTGCTGAGAGCACCCAACATCATTTGGATCATGTCTGCCAAAAGAATTTTCCATGTACCAGGAGGATTCACTCAGGTACCCAACATGACCAATACAATGGAGACAACTCTCAGGCTGTTTTGACATACTACATTTGGTAACAAGAGGCACCTGTCAGATCTTGTGTTCTGTTCTATGTCACCCTGAGTCCGCATTTGATCTGTAACTTGATCTACCCCAGAAGCAAAAATTTCACCAATATCCACAATTGCATTTGCTGGGATCTTTTCACGGGCTTGAAACCAATCATTGCTAATAATAAATACAGGGGAAGAACCAAATCTCTACCCGTGGAACATTTTTTCAGAAAATTCCATGAAGGGGTCACTGCTCTAAGCAACAAAGATCAGTGTTTTCTTCTCTGTTCACAGTCTTCTTGCAGCTCTTTTCTTGTGTTTTCAGTCCAATCAAAAGATCTGGATCCTCTCAAACAAGATCATATTTATTTACTCCCATTCTCTCATCAAGTCTCTGTGTTTTTTTTTGAACAATGAGGATCATCAACTTCAGTCTGAACTACACAGCCTATTTAACTGATTTGTTTGCAGCAACTTTAACACCAGATGGAGATTCAAACCCGTAATCAGTCTGGTACGAGTTGGTAACTCATCTTTACAAACAGCTAGCTAATCCCACTTTTCAAGCTCAAAATCGTTCTCAGGCTGAATTATGTCATCTGTACAGATTCAATCCAAGAAACCTAAGCTTGATAGTTTTGCAAAGTTTACAGCTTTCTCCTTATACTCTTCCACACCTTTGACAATCATCTCTGTTTTCACAAACTTTTGTGACAGTAATCAATTTTAATCTTCTAGGTACAGCTTACACAGAAGTTGGAAAGAAAAAGGACTAAGTTAAAAAAATAAATTCATTAGCACATTCAACCTCTTCGTGCGAGTTGATCATAACTTTCTCCTTTAAGTACCCAACCAAAATAGTGGGTAACTGTTCCAAACAACTCATATTGTGGTGTAAGAAGATTTTAATGAGTAAAGTCAACATGAAGGACAATGGAGGTTGGCAAGTTATTGATGAAGTTTTCCTTGTACAAGGGATTCACACCTTGAAGACTCCGAAGAGATTTCAGAGTGTGGAAGGGAGCAGTCATCCAAGGTTATATTACTTCAGATTCACAAATAGTCAACATGATGATGAAGGCCCTAGCAAAGGGGGGGTTTGAGATGCTGTGATAGTAGTTTGGTGGAGAACACTTTCCTTACAAAGGAGAGTTATTTCTTAACTATGATTGCTCAGTCGTTTCTCTTCCTCCAGCAGAGATGCCACACTTCAGTAGAGATAGTAGGTTATTGCAAATCCTAGCCTTGGGGTCTGTGCATAGCATAAGTGCCTTCTGATTGTGGACTTCAGCAGAGTTAATGACGCACAGCAACAGATTATATGGGCAATGAGAAGGGGTGCATGCATGCATGTGCCAGACTTAGAGTATATATAATTTTAGTTGCTCTTATAAAATCAGAAGTGATGCCTTCTTCAGTGTTAGATTAGATTCTATTCTAGGAGTAAGTTAACTATTGTTTCAGATTTGGAAGTTTAAGTTTAGACCTTGCTTCCATTATTTTCAGAAGTTGACTTCACAAACTTAGCAATTTGCTTTTTCAGAACAAGATGGGCTATTCTGTATTTTCTCCTACCCTTTTTCATCTATAAAGAAAGGAAGGGTGTGAGAGATCAAACAATTCCAGTTTTGAGTGAGCTGTTGTAATGTTTTCTTTTTTTAGTTAATAAGAAAACAGAGGTGTGTTTTTGAGTGCTACAGATTTATTTTTGATGTTCGTATCGTCAAGTAACAAGTGTTGGTAGATTTGGTGTATAAACCAACAGTTTTGTACGTTTCTAGTTTACTGCTTTATAGAGTTTTAGGTTGCCGTCCTTGTCTTTAGAAAGGATACACATATGCCAAGGGACCATAGGCAGACCCCTTTCACCTCGATATTTGGCTCATAAAAAGGACCTCAAGATTTTCTCCAATTTGCCAAACTGGGTACATTATGGAGCCATATCTATTGAGAAATTTCTCCAATTTTCCAAACTGGGAACACTTATGGAGCCATATCTATTATAATTGACCTGTTTCAGAGTCTCTGGAGACTTTAAGTTTGTTTGAACAACAAAATCTATTTGATTATTTAGTGTGAATTTCAACAACAAAAACTAGTCGAACTTTGAGGGCATCCAAATCCAAACCTGATTGTCAGTGAAGGCCCCTCGGTGCTGAGGAGGATCATTGTGATCGAGTCAAGATGGAAGAGAGTCATCATTATCACTCCAATCCCAAATCTATACCTCTGTGAATTGCCAAGCTTCGCTGTGGGACAGTAAGGCACAAAGACCCTAAAACTAAAACTATTAAAACTATTAAGAAGATGTATTAAAAACAGAGTTGCTAGAGCAAGGATCATGTAGCTAAAACTATTAAAACTATTAAGAAGATGTATTCTGCTGCTGTAAATTCAGCTGATTGTTAGTCCAACCATGCTTATTGCACCTTTTATTCCAGCCAATATGACAAGGGCAGAGTAAGGTTGTATTTTAGATAGTTCGGCTTTGCCCTTTATTGTTGAAAGATCTTCTGCTGATGTAAATTCAGCTACTTTAAGCAGTACAAAAAAACCTATGCACCAAGTGGTTGTGCATACAAGCTCTTCCAAAATTGTCCCTAGTCAACAGTATTTTCATTCCACTTGCTTGCTTAATGCACTTGTTATTCCATTCACTTGTTAATGCACTTGTTATTACACTCCATTATTCCATGCTCAGACCTTATTACAAACTCCAAAATTGTTTGTCGCTACTTAGATTTCCCATTTGATGTAACTCATGAAAGTTTCCAGTTGCAGAATATTGAATGGGATAAAGGCTTCATGGTTTTAGGAGGGGTTACTTATGGAGAAGAGAATGCGACCTGCATAATGTTACAGTTTAATAAAATTAATTAAACAAATTAAAAAAAATAAAACTCTGAGCACTTTTCATAGTTTGGAAGGTGGTGCTTTAAAAGGGAACCTTGCTATATAATGTAACAGGATCAGGAAATATTCTAGTGTCCACATTTACATGTAACCTTCAAAACAACCCTATTTCACAAGGTTCAATAGGGGAATATCCCCACGACATACCCTTGGAAATGAGGACATCAAGGGACATCCCCCATCTACAAGACATAACAGGCAATCCCCATAAATGCTAATATGAGATATCCTTGAATTAGATTTCACACACAAATTCTCGACTATGATGTAATGATAAATACTGACAACATTTGCAACTGAATACAAAATGCCATAAATACACACCAATCCACAGTCAGCTCAGGATGAAAACCATAAATCTCCGCCCACCATCATAATGGTAAAATTTAACACTATGGATGGAAACCATAAATCTCACCCCACCATCATAATGGTAAAATTTAACACTATGGATGAAAACCATAAATCTCACCTCACCATCATAATGGTAAACTGCTCTTTGAATAAAGCATGCCCAGCAAAATTTAAACTTTGTATGGAGGCTGCGCACTAGTGTAAGAGTGTGAATGGGTTTTGTATTTGTAATACAGGTAACCCGCTTTATTTCCTATTGCATGTTACCTTCACAATGTATTACAGATGGTTGATAATTATGGTTTTCAAAAGTAGGGTTGATTACTTTATATATTACATATTCACATAGTTGTGAGTTATGAGTTATGGTTGTCACTCACTCACAGAAAACCAGGCTTGCAATTTCAATCCATTAAAAAAAATGCAGAAGAAAGATACCATATATATTCACATGGTGGTGAGTTATGAGTTATGGTTGTCACTCACAGAGAGTTATGAGTTATGGTTGTCAGTCACTCACAGAAAACCAGGCTTGCAATTCCAATCCATTAAATAAACTGCAGAAGAATGATACCATATATATTCACATGGTGGTGAGTTATGAGTTAATGAGTTATCGTTGTCACTCACAGAGAGCCAGGCTTGCAATTCCAATTAAACAAACTGAATAAGACCAAAAGAAAAAAAATCTACTAATCCACATACATTAATTCACAGGTAATAATCCACATTGATTCACAGGTAACAGATGAGACTCTATCTATCTGAACAATCAGGTTAACAAAAAAGCTAAAGAGGAAGAAAAGATCTACATGATAAGTGATAATCCACATTGATTCACAAGCAATAGAGGAATCTCTATTCATCTGAACATCAATCTAAGCAGCCGTAATGTACATACCCACAACGACCATCAGCAATCTCCTGCACACAAACATCACTCTCTATTCACCTCGCCAGAATGGATTGGATGCAAGTTCTGAGAGTTCATGGGCAATAACACTGATCATGCCATCCACACCAACGTTACTATTAGGGGACTTGAAGGGCTGCATACCAGTCATGTATGAAGGGATTGAGAAAGGGTATGCACAGACATCTGGGCATTGTGTTCCAGAGTGCCCTACCATTAAAAACAGAGTTGCTGGAGCAAGGATCATGTAGCTAAAACTATTAAAAATATTAAGAAGATGTATTCCGCTGCTATAAATTCAGCTGATTGTTAGTCCAACCATGCTTATTGCACCTTTTATTACAACCAATATGACAAGGGCAGAGTAAGGTTGTATTTTAGATAGTTCGGCTTTGCCCTTTATTGTTGAAAGATCTTCTGCTGATGTAAATTCAGCTAATTTAAGCAGTACAAAAAAACCTATGCACCAAGATATTGTGCATACAAGCTCTTCCAAAATTGTCCCTAGTCAACAGTATTGTCATTCCACTTGCTTGCTTAATGCACTTGTTATTCCATTCACTTGTTATTACACTCCATTATTCCATGCTCAGACCTTATTACAAACTCCAAAACTGTTTGTCGCTACTTAGATTTCCCATTTGATGTAACTCATGAAAGTTTCCAGTTGCAGAATATTGAATGGGATAAAGGCTTCATGGTTTTAGGAGGGGTTACTTATGGAGAAGATAATGTGACCTGCATAATGTTACAGTTTAATAAAATTAATTAACCAAATTAAAAAATAAATAAAACTCTGAGCACTTTTCATAGTTTGGAAGGTGGTGCTTTGAAAGGGAACCTTGCTATATACTGTGATAGGATCAGGAAATATTCTAGTGTCCACATTTACATGTAGCCTTCAAAACAACCCTATTTCACAAGGTTCAATAGGGAAATATCCTCATGACATACCCTTGGAAATGAGGACATCAAGGGACATCCCCCATCTACAAGACATAACAGGCAATCCCCATAAATGCTAATATGAGATATCTTTGAATTAGATTTCACACACAAATTCTGGACTATGATGTAATGATAAATACTGACAACATTTGCAACTGAATACAAAATGCCATAAATACACACCAATCCACAGTCAGCTCGGGATGAAAACCATAAATCTCTGCCCACCATCATAATGGTAAAATTTAACACTATGGATGGAAACCATAAATCTCACCCCACCATCATAATGGTAAAATTTAACACTATGGATGAAAACCATAAATCTCACCCCACCATCATAATGGTAAACTTCTCTTTGAATAAAGCATGCCCAACAAAATTTCTGCACTTTGAATAAAGCATGCCTAACAAAATTTAAACTCTGTATGGAGGATGCGCACTAGTGGAAGAGTGTGAATGGGTTTTGTATTTGTAATACAGGTAACCCGCTTTATTTCCTATTGCATGTTACCTTCACAATGTATTACAGATGGTTGATAATTATGGTTTTCAAAAGTAGGGTTGATTACTTTATAATATTACATATTCACATAGTTGTGAGTTATGAGTTATGGTTGTCACTCACTCACAGAAAACCAAGCTTGCAATTCCAATCCATTAAATAAACTGTAGAAGAAAGATACCATATATATTCACATGGTGGTGAGTTATGAGTTATGGTTGTCACTCACAGAGAGTTATGAGTTATGGTTGTCAGTCACTCACAGAAAACCAGGCTTGCAATTCCAATCCATTAAAACCAGGCTTGCAATTCCAATCCATTAAATAAACTGCAGAAGAATGATACCATATATATTCACATGGTGGTGAGTTATGAGTTAATGAGTTATGGTTGTCACTCACAGAGAGCCAGGCTTGCAATTCCAATTAAACAAACTGAATAAGACCAGAAGAAGAAAAAATCTACATGATAAATGATAATCCACATACATTAATTCACAGATAATAATCCACATTGATTCACAGGTAACAGCGGAGACTCTATCTATCTGAACATCAATCAACCAGGTTAACAAAAAAGCTAAAGAGGAAGAAAAGATCTACATGATAAGTGATAATCCACATTGATTCACAGGCAATAGAGGAATCTCTATTCATCTGAACATCAATCTAAGCAGCCGTAATGTACATACCCACAACGACCATCAGCAATCTCCTGCACACAAACATCACTTTCTATTCACCATCAGCAATCTCCTGCACACAAACATCACTTTCTATTCACCTCACCAGAGTGGATTAGATGCAAGCTCTGAGAGTTCATGGGCAATAACACTGATCATGCCATCCACACCAACGTTACTATTGGGGGACTTGAAGGGCTGCATACCAGTCATGTATGAAGGGATTGAGAAAGGGTATGCACAGACATCTGGGCATTGTGTTCCAGAGTGCCCTACCCAAGCATAGGAAAGGGTATACCCTACAGTGGAAGGGAAGGTAAAATAATGAAACCCACAAACTTCCCTACAGAAATCCTGGACTGCTACATCAGTAGAAGTGAGCAAGAGATAGGGACCAGTCTTGGGATCAATGGGCAAGGGATGGCGAAGGGCTGTTACTGCACTCTTAATCACAACCTGGATTGAGAGGCGAGTGAGTGACTTTCCATGAGAGTAATAGCGATCATTCACTTCAGATCCCACCACAATATTCTTGCTGATGTTGGACCCAGTCTGGTCTGTGTAAAGCTGCACAGTCCTCCACCATTCTGCAACAGAGGGGGTTTTGCTGCTCCTGATGCTTCTATTGTTGTCTGAGAGAGCAAGCAAGAAAGCCTTTATGATCCTCTTGTCATTGAAAGTCTAGTTGCCATACCGGATTGTGTGAATGGTGATATTTTCTGTGAGGCTTGAGCATAGGACCGTTGTGGTATCTCATGTGGACAAATTCTGAGGAGCCTTCATATCTCTTTGAGCTCCCAAATTCATTTCCCATGGATACATCTGCAGCTTTTGTTGTGTTGAAGTTGGAAGGCCATGGCCTCCAGGCTTCAACAGCTGTAAAAGCCAGAATACAGAAGAAAAATATAGAACCCACATGGAATGAAGCAGCATAAACCCCAACTCTCTCCATTTATAAAAAAAATACAATAACTATTCCATAACTATTCCAAAGCCTCTAAACAAGTCCCTGATGTGCATTATCTCTTAATATTATGGTTTGCGTGGTCAGGATTTGGAAGAAGGAACCGGTTTGCAGTTTGATGTTGGTGAGCATTATGTTCATCCTCTTATTTTCCCTCACCGATCATGTGCACAACATGACAAACCCCAGCTACGTGGAAAACACCAAGTACGCTGAGAATAGAAGGTAATCTGCATTGATGGCATCTTGTATTGATGTCATTGAATCCAGAACGACCGTCGGGTCTCCTTGGAGAGTCCCATTAATGAAATAGCTTGATGATATAGTCGAGCTTGATGATATAGTCGACATTAGCAGGCTCTCGAATGTGTAACCCATTTCCCATTAATGGAGGATGATGTTCTCAGTAAACCATTACCCTCGCTCAGCTAGCAAGAAGATCGGCGAGCTTATGCACATCAAGGACCAACATTCAACTTCCAAGCCCCAACCACGCCTGCGAACCAGTGAAAAAAAATGGGACGAATCGCTCCAACCCCTTCCTCGGACGCTGTAAATGTAGGCGAATTGCATTGAAATGTGCTCCAACAAAGAAAATCGAGGGCGAATTGGACTGTTTCAGTTTTATGCGCATTTTTTTCGGTAGGCTAATATATAATAATTAATTATTTTTAAAATAATTATTGGGCTAATTTTATAAAACTATAGAAAATAGGGTTTATATAAAAAAGCCCTATTAAAATTTAAAATCCCTTAAAATTCGTCTTTGGGCTAAAATTCGCCCCTAAAATTATCCCAGGCTCCGGTTAAACCATTGGGAGATCGACGAAAATGTTGCATTGTAAAATATTAATAACCGTTTAAAAATATTGTTACTTCTAAGTTTAAAGAGAAAATATGGTGTGAGAAAGATTTAGAGGCTAAAAGAAAATTAAGATATTACAAGGAGGTCATCAACCCTACTCTAGAAGATAAAAAATATCTCTTTGTTTTAACTAGATCAAAGAAAAAAATTAATATAGCCAAGATAAGAACGAACTCTCATGAGCTCCATAGCGAAACAGATCGTTGGGAAGTTCCTAAAACACCATGGGTGGAAAGGATCTGCCATCTCTATGAGAATATGAACATTGAGGATGAAAATCACTTCCTCTTAGAGTGCCCTATGCACACCCACATTATATCTCAGTTTCATAATCTTTGTTGCAATACAGACCTTCCTAGCCTTTTAACATATCAAAATTATAATGAGCTCAGGACGTTTCTCTCCAAGTTCTTTAAAACAAACTAAATAATTCGTTTCTTTAGGTATGATAGTCCAAATTTTGGTCTCAGTTGATGTTAACCATCATCATCATCATCATCATCATCATATATATATATATATATATATATATATATATATATATATAACCGCGGTCGTGGGACCGCGGGGCACTCTCCCCCGGCCCGGCGGTTAAATTATTATTATTATTATTTTAAATTTACTTTTTTTTTTTCTTCTTTTTTTTTTTTCTTTTTTTATTATTATTATTATTATTATTATTTTAATTTTAAAAATGTGTTTTTTTTAATGTTTTTAAATTTTTATTTATTTATTTATTTTAAATGATTTTTGTTATTTTTTATATTTAAAAATGTATTTTTTATATATTTATAGCATTGAGAAAAGGATTAATGGAAGGTGGAAAGCTTATTTTGGTCTTAAAAATAATTGTAAAGCGAAAAACCTTATGATGTGGGATAAAGAGGTCTTATTTACGATCACTGCAGAGTCAATAAACCAAATGTTGCAGCTTCAACCAAACCCCCAAGCAGTCCCATTGTCTATTGAAGCCCTCACTAAGTTATACATTAACTTAGATTTCCCTAAAAGGTTTATGTTTTTCCAGACTTTCATGCCTCTGCCTGTTGAAATTCCCAAGTTAAATCCTCCTTATTCAACTGCCAAATTTCCTGAAGGTTCAAGGCATGTAATCTCCATGCTTTCCTTTATACTTGGGTATTTTACTGATGAGCATACTGATGAGTCTGTCTTGGGATTTTTGTCAACCTTTTCTCCAGGTCAACCACCTTCAGTTATATTTGACTATGCTAGCTTCACTGTTGATAGTATTCACTATCAATTGACTAATTTACAGCTAGAAGGAGTATTCAGATATACCTCCTATCTTTTCCACTTGTTTCTATTCTTTCAATCAAAGAGCTTTCCAATTTCACTTCAAAAGTTGGATATAGAAGGAAAACCTCTATCAGTTATCTTTTGGACATCTATACTCAGAAAAGAAGGCACTGAATTCAGTTATTCAAAGTTTGTAGAGTTGTTTGTACATCCATTGATCACCATCTTGACAAAAACATAGCAACCTATAATCAGTGAGGAAATGAAGAGAATATTGCAGCTATCAGAGCAGAGCAAAGTGGGTGATTGGTATTTGTATAAGAAATTCACTGAAATCAAAGTTTTTGGTTCTAACTTGTTGCCTTACAAGTTACCAAAGCATCCATCAATGAGGATCTTTGCCTTAGAATACATTAGGCATGCCCTAAATTCAGATTCAATTAATTTCAGGCAGCCAAGAAAAAGACCCAATTTAAACTCAAAAATCAAATTGGGCCATTCATATGTAATAAAAGAGATGCAGAAAAGGAAGCAGCAAGTCAATTACTGGAATATAAATTAGAACAAAGCTTCCCATGGAATTATGATCCACAAGGGATCTTAAGTAAACTAAGGGTAAAATGTAAATTGACACCCTTTATGCATGAGTCAAAGCCAGAAATAGAGAAGTTTGCTAATCAAATTGAGTGGGTTGAAAATACTTTAACAGAGGTAGTAAACCAAAGGAATACTAGTCACCCTTTGGAAATTGCCAAACAGCTAGGGACATCCACTAAGAGAATCACAGAAGAAGGAGCTTATATTGCAGAAACTACAATAGAAACAAAGTTTAAAATCATTTACAATAAGAGGCCAAAACTAGATATAGAAGACAAAGGCAAAGTAACAATAGATGTTGAAGAAACACAACCCTTGAATACCAACACTGCACAGACAGCGACCAATGTAGCCACTGTAATCATCAGTGAGCCAAATCAGAATGAGGAACAACTGAATAATGAAGATGCACAGATAATGGAAAGGCAACAAAGTATGGAGGCTTCTTCCTAACATTCAGCTGAGGAGAAGGATTTAGATATTAAGGAAAAATACAAGCAAATCAAATTGAAGAATGAAGAAATCAAAACTGAAATATATTCTCAGTTTTTGAAACAAAAGCAAGGTAACCAAAACATATTCCTATCAACATTTGATTATTCAACTAAAAAATTGATTATGTCAATTTTACAGCCCACAATATCGGTGCCAAAGACAGTGGCTGACTACAAAAGAATTGATATGGAAGTAGCTACAGATAAAATCCATGAATTGGATCAGATTGAGTTTCATGGGCAAACCTCAGAGATGCTCTATTCCACAATGACAACAAAAGCTATGAGTGCTCATAGGCTTCAAGATACAATCTCTAATATGTAGGACCAAAGGAAAATGGATAAAGCTTCATTATATGCAAAAGATCTAAGGATAAATGCCTTAGAATATTTAGTGTTACAGGTAGGATATGATCCTACAAACATCAAAGCAGCAGAAGCATTGGTTAAAAAGAAAAATGAGGACATAGCTGCCTTGAGGAAACAGCTCAAGCTTCCTCAAGGTGAGGATCCCCAAACAAACGAAGTTTTACGGGATCAAAAAGAAAAAGATGAAACGATGAGTTTGATACTTCAACTGATAGCTCAAATCAAATAAATGGAAGTACAAATGGACCAAGTTGTCCAAGAAAAAGGGACAGTTAAAGAACCAGTGATTCCCACTGTCATCCCCGTCATCACAGCAGCAGTACCTTCTACTTTAGGAGAAAAATTGGCACCCAAAGAGCGACTGGCAACTGCAGTACCAGTGACTTCTTCAACAACTTCAGTAACTGAATCCTCTACAATAGTGTTGCCACCTATAGATGAAAGAAGTCAACTAGTAAAAGCAATGGAGGAGATGTCCTTGAAGACCAATGAAATCAATAGATTGACTAAGATAATTGAAAATATTGAGAATACAAACAAATCAACTCAAATAGATGCTAAAATACATGAGAAAAATGCCCACAGATTGAGTGAAGAGGTAAAGAAGCTCCAAAAAGAATTAACTCTCAAGGATCATATATCATATATTAAAAATTACCTATGGAATAATGTAATTGAAGCCATCCATGATGTTTGGCCTTCAATTCAAGTAAATTTTGAGCTAAGAAAGTTACTGTTGGCAGCCCAAGCAAAGATCCAAAAGACACAAGCTGATTTAGCAAATAAACCAGAACAAACAGTAAGGTTAATAAATTTCCTCAATAGCAAGAACAGACAGGAACTTGAAGAATTGAAAATAAATGACACGACAGCTACTATCCTAGAAATTAGGAAAGTAACCACCAAAAGAAATCTATTGAGACAGCTTGAAGATAAATGTGAAGGAATGAACATTGTTGTCACTAGGTTCATGGTTAAATTCACCAATTTAAGGAAAAAGGGACTCCCTGATATCGTGGTTATCAATGATAAGCTAATGCCTCAAAATGATTATGAAAAAAAGATAAGAGAACATGCCAAGGAGCAGATGAACAAGCCAACAGTTCAAGGTATTCCCACAGGAAAAGTATTGTTAAAAAGTTTTGAAGATTGTTTTATTTGCAGTATGAAATCAAACATTTATTTGTCATCAAGCCCACATTTTCTAGGTACACTGAGGCTGATGAGAATTTTAGGAAAACTCAAGAATATTAGAATTCCTAAAAATGAGGAGTGGCAAGCATTCACTGATTTGCTATGAAGAAAGAAAGGCAAATAAATGAAGAAGAAAAAATATGTTTGTTGATTTCACAGTCAAAACAGATTTTTATAGCAGAAAGTAATTTTACTGAAGGTTAAAGAGTATCTGAAGTGAAAGAGTATCAGTGAGAAAGCGTATCAGCGAGAAACAATATCAGTGAAGGCAAGTTAGATTCTGAAAATATCTAAAAATCCAACAAAGAGGACACATAAGCAGTCTACTGCTTCTTATCTTAAAACAGTTTCTATTTATTTTGAATAAAATAGGACAACTTGTTAATTTGTTGAGCAAGCTGTCACTATTATTGTTGTAAGATATTTAATTTTCCTAAGTTAATTCCTAGAAGTCATCTAGGATATTTTGTAAAACATTTTATATAAATACTTCACTCTTTGAAGTATTTTGGTGTGGAATAAAATAGTTGGAGATTACTATAGATATTTTGTTGAATTGAAGGCTTTGGATTTCGATTTTGAGTAGCAGACTGGATCACCTTTTGGTATCATACTTCAGGATCCCTGTGATAAGCTATCTGGAGTGAAGTACTCTCTTAAAATTTTCGTTGTTATCTTCTTTTGTTACATGCATACATTTGTGTTTTAATTCTAAATCTAAATGTATAACTAGGAGTATTACTTCAGGACATGTTAATAGCACCCTGCTTTTAACTAGTTATCATTTCTTTGTTTTCTTCTGATTCCCGGTGTATGGAATTCTTAATTTCTCCCTCTCCCGTTTGACCTCTATCTTCTACTTCCCTTTTCCGGATTTAAAGATTCTTAAGTGCCCTTTATCCCGATCACACCATCTCAAAAACCAATTTTCCAAGATCTCCAAGGGTTATCTATTTTTCCCTATAGACATTTGACCTCTTAGGACTTGATCCCAATTTTGTTAGCTTTAATTAGACTCCATAGCCTAATGGACAAGTAGATTTCCCTCTATCTACCCTCCAAGTGAGATTTTCCCACCAAATCCAACAAAACCAAACCAAAATTTCACTTTAATAACTAGCCTAATATTCATAAATTAAAACAAAGTTAAACTTGAAAGAGAGAGCCCTCTCTAAACCCTAGGAGGGCTAGATCCTAGAGTTTGAAGTAGCTTTGTGGTTACCTCTAGTATTCTTTGACTAAAAACTAAAATCTCACAACTTAAGAATTTACTTGAGTGATAACATTACTGGCGACCATACTGGGGAAATAACCAATCCTCGGTCATAAAATTAGTCTTAAAGGAATCATTTGAATCATCCTTTTACTTTAAGATTGCTTTTATAGGTTGTGGATATTGAAAAATTGTAATTCTGGCTTCTAAGAAAACCTACTATACCAGGTCTAACCCGAATCTTAAGCCTGCTGTAATAGTAGATGACCCAAACCGAATTAGTAAAAAGAAAAAACAAACAAAAAATTTAGAGGCTGAAATTTCATTAATAAGAGTCAATTCATTACCAAGTGAATTAGAAAGTCTGCAAGACATTGATTTTGATCTGAAATTTGAGCATTCATTATTTAAAAGTAAATTTGAAAGTGATTTAAAAAAAACTGTTTAGACCCTGCTTTTATTTCATTTTTGAATGCAAAACAGAAATCTATTGCAATAAATCATAAATCTAAGAAAGCTGAATATCATACCAAAGTTGAGGAAATTAATGTTACTATTCTAAAAGATATTGATGAAGCTATTGAATTAGCTCATTTATTGACTTATGCAAACAGACCTTCAGCTTCCCAATTACATACCACAATAATTCCAACTAGAGATTCATCTCTTTATGTTGTTACATCATTCATAAATTCTACTACCAACTCATCTACGAATCCATTTATCCCTAAACTACCTCTACAACCCAGAGTATTATTTCCACCAATCACTTCATCCACTATATCCATTAGTTCACCCTTTGATTTCTTAAATACATCATCCTCATTTCCCAGCACTTCAAATACAATCTATAGTTCATCCACTATCATTTCCAGCACAGCTCCAAGCAGTTCTACCTTACCTCATAGTCAAGCTAAGCTTCAAGATATGGCTGCTAGATATGCTCCCCTTGTCCTACCACATCAACTTCATGATATGCCACAAGACTATCAAAATAAAATACCACTGTTTGATGGCACTACCCAATATACTACTCAACAACATATTACTAATATGACAGACTTCTTTGACATTTATGAAATTGATGATTCAGATGTTCAAATGAGACTGTTTACTCAAACTTTAACAGGAGCAGTTAAGAAATGGTTTAAAAATTTAGCTGCTGGTAGTGTAACTGATTTAGCTGTCTTTTTTACTTTGCTTTTAAATAAATGGGAAAAGAAAAAGAACCCCCTCCAAATTTTGTCTGAATTTGATTCTTTAAAAAGAGCTCCAAATGAGTCAGTTCAAGATTACTGCACCAAGTATAATAGTGTTTATAATTCTATCCCTGGAAATCTGAAACCTACTCCTTATTCCATTCTGCTCAAATTCCTTGATGGATTTGACACAGATATGGCTTACCAACTAAGGGAAAGAGATGCAAACACCTTAGAAAAAATGCAAACTGATGCAGTAAGTGTAGAAGTCAACATTCTAGCCAGAAAAGCTAGACTTAGAAATGAAAGAAGAGTCACTATTAAAGAAGAAAATGATAATTTAGATACAAAAATGGATGTTATAGCTAAAAATTTAGAAAGAGTGATTGATATACTAAATAATATGGAGAGAAGACCTCAGTGGGATAACCAACAACAGATCAGAAATCCCAATTTTAGAAAAAATATAAATTCTAGAAAAGCAAAAGAAACATCCCTGGACCGAACAATTAGGCCACCATTCCAAGAGAACTATGCTAAAAGTTCTCATAATAATAATGATGATGAGGATGATACTATTAATCTAATGGGAATTGATGACAACAATACTATTTTCCTTACTCAGGAATATCAGGAATTGTTCGAACTTCAACAGCTTAAATTAGATTCTAGTGAATCCTTTGATTATAAGAAAAGTTATGACTATGCAATAAATGAAATACACAGCTAGTATAACCTTAGAAACAAGAAAAACAATGAGTCTTATACTAAGAAAACTTCCCAAAATCAAAATCAAAAAACAGTAGAAGCCCCTAAAACAAAAGTTCTGCAAATTCTCCCAAGGGAAAATAAGCAAAACTCAAATGTCTCCCAAAACATTTCTAGTCCTAAGAAAGCATCAGGCCCTAAAATTGTTGACATTACTAATGAAGTTGCTCAGGCTGCAAAAGATCCTCAAAAATCTACTGCTGCTAAAGCTTCTAATTCTGTAAAAACAACAAATTTAGATACCAAAAAACTTTCTACTGATCCTAAAACAGCAGACCCGAAAACTGTTGCTTCAAAAACATCTGCTGAAAATTCTAAATCAGAAAGAACATCTACTTCTTCACAAACAATCCCTGAAAAAAAAGTTAGAAGTAATGAAACACTGGAAACACAAACAGAGAATCTTAAAACAATTGAAAATGAAAAAACAACTGTAGAAAATAAAGACAAACCAACACAAACTACAGTTACCAAAGAAGAACTGATTCAAACCAGTAAAGCTCAACCTGCATTCAACATACAATCAGAAATTGCAAAACTTAAAATACCAATTCCTTTGACTGAATTGGTAAAGAATGACTTGTATAAATCAACCATAACTGAAACATTAAATATGAATGATGGAGAAGACTCCATAAATCTAAATGATGATCAACTAGAGTTGATTTTTTGCTCAGATGTAAATGGAAAACATGCAGATGGTGCAGTTCCTCCATTTTATATCAATCTCACCATTCATGATCAAATTCTACTTAACACAATGCTAGATTCAGGAGCTTCCCATAACTTAATGCCAAAAGCCATCATGGAAACTCTGAATCTAGAAATTACAAGGCCATACAAAGATTTGTTTTCTTTTGATTCCAGTAAACTTAAATGCTGAGGTTTAATTAAGGATTTGTGTGTAACACTAGTTCAATACCCTGGTAAGAGTATATTAATGGACATTGTAGTAGCTGATATCCCACCAAAATATGGTATGCTACTTTCTCACTCGTGGGGAGCAAAGCTGTAGGGATCTCTACAATTGGACATGTCTTATGCTACTATATCAATGTTTGGCTAGCCTAAAAATTTATACAGGGAAACATTAATTAAGTACATGGTCAGTAGTGTTGAAATATCTATAAATTATCTCATTTGCTCTACACCAACTGACCTTGATTCTTTCATCCTTTGTAATTCTAAAACAAATCAAATCCAAACTGAACTAGTAGATAAAAGGAGAGAACCAAACAATGATAACATTTTTCATGAATCTTAATGGCATTTAGACTTTGATGGTTCAGTGAATAAGTTAGGAGCAGGAGCAGGAGTCTAGATAACAAATATGGAGACCAATCATTCTGAAGGTCATGCTTTTAGGCTAAATTTCAAATGTATAAACAATATGACCGAGTATGAAGCCCTCATCCTAGGACTCCAAATCATTAGGAACTCGGGAGGAAAAAGAATTTTAATCATGGGAGATTCAGATTTCATCATAAAACAAGTAAATAGAGTTTATTATGTTTACAATAATAGACTAAACAGATATAGAGACATTGTCATAGATTTAGCTGATGATTTATTGGAATGTAAGTTTGTTGTTATACCTAGAAAGCAAAATATACAAGCTCATTGTCTTGCAAATTTTGCTTAGGAACTCGGGAGGAAAAAAAATTTAATCATGGGAGATTCAGATTTCATCATAAAACAAGTAAATAGAGTTTATTCTGTTTACAATCATAGACTAAACAGATATAGAGACACTGTCATAGATTTAGCTGATGATTTATTGGAATGTAAGTTTGTTGTTATACCTAGAAAGCAAAATATACAAGCTCATTGTCTTGCAAATTTTGCTAGTACATGCAATTTACCATTCCAACCTAATCACAGATATACTGTTGAAGTCAAACATAGGCCAATAATTCCAGATAATCTTAAGTATTGGCAGATTTTTTCTTAGGATGAACAGATTTACAAGTTTATGAACATTGAAGGAGAATTTCATAATTGTATTATAGATACATATTGTACAATAAATCATGATTTGGATTGTGAAGTAGATTTTAATGAAATAGATGTAAATAAAATTAAGTTTGATAAACCCACTAGATTTAGTCAAGCTGACATAGATAGCTTAGAGAAAGTAGAGATTGAAGAAATTGTTGAAGATGAATCAGATATAGTGAATCTTAAGGATAATTTTTTACCTAGAGGTTTAACCCCATTAGAAGATATTTTTGACTCTAATGATGTAGCTAGAAAACGAAAAATGGAGCCAATAAGATCTGACATGGAAGAATGTAACATTGCTAGAGAATCAAAACCAAAGATAATCAAACTGTCCAAAATTTTACCTCAACAAGAAAAGGATAAATATATTGAGCTTTTAAAGGAATATCAAGATGTGTTTGCTTGGAGTTATGAAGATTAAAAATCTTATGATACAAACATAATCCAACACAAAATTCCAATAAAAGAATATCAAAAGCCATTCAAACAAAATTTGAGAAGGATTAACCCTGTGCTATTACCTTTTATTGAAAAAGAAGTTAAAATAATGTATGATGCCCAGATCATTGCACCAATCATATATTCTGATTGGGTTTCAAACCTAGTTCCTACAAGAAAGAAAACAGGAGAAAATAGATTGTGTGTTGACTTTAGAAATCTTAACAAAGTATCCTTAAAGGATAATTACCCTTTACCTAAAATGGACCACATATTACAAAGGGTAGTAGGTTCTTCAAGGATTTCATTGTTAGATGGTTTTTTAGAATACAACCAGATCCTAGTTCAAGAAGAAGACCAAGCTAAAACAGCATTTACTACTCCTTGGGGCACTTTTATGTATGTAAAAATGCCCTTTGGCATAATGAATGCAGGAGCAACCTTTCAAAGGGCTATGGACATAGCCTTTGCTAAGTAAATACATGAGTTCTTAGTAATTTACTTAGATGACATTACTGTGTTTTCCAAAACAGATAATGAACACTTGGATCATTTGAGACAAGTTTTCATTAAGTGTAGGAAATATGGCATCTCTTTAAATCCTAAGAAAAGTCTATTTGGATTAGAAGAAGGTAAGTTACTTGGACATATAATCTCAAAAGAAGGAATTAGGATAGATCCTGCTAGGATAGAGGCAATTATGAACATCAACCCACCAAGAAACATCAAATAATTACAAGATTTTTTGGGTAAGATAAATTTTTTAAGAAGATTCATATCTAATCTAGCTGAGATAATTAGAGAATTAAATAACATGCTAAAAAAAAATTCAATTCTTAGATGGACTGTTGAGTCTAAACAATCATTTGACTCTATCAAACAAGCCTTAACCAAAACTCCAATCCTAATAAGTCCTGATTTTAAGAAAGATTTCATGATTTTTTCATTTGCTTTAGAACACACCATTGCTACAGTTTTACTGCAGAAAAATGACCAAGGATTTGAACAACCCATAGATTTTTTCAGTAAAGCCCTTAAAGATGCCCCTTTCAAGTATAACATTATGGAAAAACAATCCCTAGCCTTGGTTAAGGCCATTAAAGACTTCAGAGTTTAAATTCTCTACTCACACATTATTGCCTATGTCCCAAATTTTGTAGTTAAAGAAACTATTACTCAGGATGGTCCTGATGGAAGAAGAGGTAAGTGGATTGCCACTATCTTGGAATATGACATAGAGATAAAACCCACCAAGCTCATTAAAGGTCAAGGATTAGCTAGGCTTATGGCTGAATCCAATTGTAATGCCCTAGATATAAATTTTATTACTCAAGTTGATGATCAGGAAGAAATGGTGACTCCATTGATCAGTGAAGCCTTTTCACACTCACCTTGGTATACTGATATCATATGTGTACTCCAAAACTTACAAGCTCCTCCTGGATTTTCAAGAACCAAAGCTAGATTTTTAAAACTTAAAGCAGTAAGATTTTGTATCTTAGAAAATTGTAATTTTTTGGAGAGATCATAGTGAGATTTTACTTAATTGTTTACTAAAGGAAGAAGCTGACAAAATACTTGAAGAATTTCATGCAGGTGACTGTGGAGGACATTTATACTGGAAATCTACAACAGACAAGATTCTGAGAGCTGGTTTTTACTGGCCTACCTTGTTTGCTGATGTCAAAAAATATGTTACTTCATGTCATAAGTGCCAAATTTTTTAGGGTAAGAAGAAATTATTACCCCTCCCTTTAAATCCAATCTCAACTGAAATGCCATTTCAACAATGAGGTTTAGACTTCATTGGTGAAATTCACCCTCCCTCTTCAGGCCAACATAAGTGGATTTTGACAGCCACTGATTATTTTACCAATTGGATTGAAGCCATACCTTCCAGACAATCCACTGATACTGTCATTATTTCCTTCCTAGAAAACAACATCCTTTCAAGATTTGGGTGCCCTCAAAAGATAATTACTGACAATGCAGCAGCATTCAAATCCAAGAAAATGATTAACTTTTGCCACAAATACCATATTACCCTAGGCCACTCTACTGCATATTACCACCAAGGTAATAGCCTAGCTGAATCCTCAAACAAAAGCCTTGTAAATATCATCAAAAGATTACTTGAAGACAATAAAAATACTTGGCATAAGAAGTTAGTCAATGCCTTATGGGCAGATAGACTTACTACTAAGAAATCCATTGGTACTTCACCTTACCAACTAGTTTATGGAATGGATCATGTTTTTCCTTCCTTCCTAGGTGTACCAATGATGAAAATTATCCAAGAATTACAAGTCGAAACAAATGACATCCAAAGGAGGATAAATCAAACTATTCACTTGCAACAAACAAGGGAAGAAGTTTATGTCAAATCTCAAGTCATTCAGGATAAGATCAAGAAAATCTATGATAAAAAAGGCTAAAGAGGATGATTTTTACATAAGAGATAAAGTGTTAAAATGGGATTCTAGAAGAGAAGACAAAGGAAAACATGAAAATTTTGATTTTCTATGGAAAGGACCTTATGTAATTTATGGATATAGAGGTAATAATGCATTCTTTCTGAAAGAATTGGATGGAACATATCTGCAAGAAGGACCAGTTAATGGCAGAATGCTGAAGCACTACTACTCACCTAAGTTAACCAATAGTTATTTTTTTATTCACTTTGATCATTGTACATATACATTGCAAAGTTTAGATTGGATTGGATGTTTCCTTACCAAAGTTGAGGCCCGAAGAGAAGACCCTAAGCTTTTAAAAGCAAATATCATAAATATGAATAAGTTGCAGATATCATAAGACATTTACAGGATCATCACAATCAAATTTCAAATGCGACTAATCTCAGAGTTCTTAATATTTCACCAGGAAATGTCATCCCAGTGTGGAGCCACTATTAGGGTCCTATAATAATAGGGTTCATAAAATTTTGAATTGACTTTGATAAGTCTTGTAAGTATGTACATACCTTGATTTCTGCAAGTTTTTTTCCCGTATTTTGAAAAAATGAAAAATCAAAAAAAAAAAAAAAATCAAAAAGAGAGTAAAAAGTCCTCAAAGAAAGATCAAAGGACTTAGAAAAACATATACCCAAAAAGAAAAAAGAGATGAAAATAAGACCTGAAAGTGAGCAAGTCCAAATTCCACTACTTTTACTTTTACTGCAAGAATAATGATTATGTGCAGAGTGTCAATAAATGCCATAATCCATGATCAGTTAAACAGTTTAATCTTAACTTTTCATACTTTCAATTTCATGTTTTAGATAGAGAATAAAGATTTTTCAAACAGTTTAAACTTGAAAAATCAATAGATAGGTAGAGAATAATGAGGAGCTCAACATTTTAATCTGAGCCCTCAGATGAAATAAGGTAGATTTAGATTAGTTTTATGCTTTGAAAGAAAATGTTTTAAGGTGACAAGCCTAAATGCACCTGCAAAATGAAGAAAAAATGTTAGAAATAAAGTTGGGCAGGTAGAAAGCAGTGGAGCAATCATGTAAATAATACATCATCGGGAAAAATCACTAATTTCCCCTTCCCCGTGAGTATTCAATATTCTAAGCTATCAGTCAAATAGGCTCAGAGTATTTCTTTGACTTTTGTTGGAACCGGACCCAAGGCTCTATGACTGGTTAGTTAAAAATATTGAGTTCTTATGTTAAATCCTCATTTAATATCATTTACCCTTCATTCATACTTTGAAACCCCTTTTTCCTAAGTAATCACACATTCTTGCCTAGTAAAATTGTAATCCCCATATAATTAACTTCATCTCTTCATAACCATTCATAAAAACCCACAAAATTACATTTATCCTAAGTTTTAGTGAAAGAGATATGAAAATGAGAAATGTTTGATTTTGTACTATACTTAGAGATAAAATGTGTTTTGTTTCCCTTTTTCATATTAACTTTTAACATATTTTATTAAATCCCTAAGAAATACCCTTTCCTAGTTATTAATTTCATTATTACCCCATGTGCATAAATAAAAAACCCAAGATATAAAGCCCTTTGGTCTAAAAGATTATCGTTATTCAAATATCCCACCCTATAGTTTTTAAACTATTGAAAAAGGTTAAAAACTATATAAATACAATATATAAACCAACCTGCACCTTTGTATATTGATTAAAACATTATCATATGTTTTAAAAACCATTATTTATCCCGTCACTGTATATAATAAACCTTTACAAATATTTTTTTTAAACCTTTACCCCTCAACCATATTATAAAGGTTTAAACCTATCCTAAGCCCCCACCACATATTAAACCATTGCGATTATATAACCAAATCCCGGTCCCACCTTTCCGCTCCATGCAACTCCTGAAACGATCCCAGCAGTTCGCTTCAAAGCTTTTGATCTGACGGTTGAGGGTTAATATCGCATACAAAAAGTGCATGATCGCTCCAATGTAAAATCCACGTGAAATAGGCAGTTTCGCATTAACCCCTCCCCTCCACGTCGCCTCTCATGATTTGATCGCGTAAGTTTTGTTTAAAACCATTTACCACTAAAAAGCTACGCGATTACCACCGGTTTGCCATTTCGTTGAATTTCCGAAACCACTCTCCTGTCATGATGTGACCTGCATTTAATGTCAAAGGGTTAATACAATCAAAATGTTTATTAAACCTTTATACATGCATATTTCATTCTTCTACCTATCTGTTGCATTTAAACCATTTTTTTTGCCTTCCCTGACTATGTAAGCCTGCAAAACCACCTGATAGCCATTTCAACGCCCAAAATCTCTGAATTCACCAAAGGAAGTCTATAAAAGACTGCTGAGGAGCTATATCGCTCCAGTTCAACCACTGAAGCTATCAAATCAACCAGAAGATTGAAGAAACCCTGTTAAAACCGATACCTGCATCAAAACAGGTATTCTTCTAAGATTTAAACCTGCAACTCAATTTAAAAAAACCTTTTTAAAAGAAAAGAAAGCATCCTAAAATCAAGAAATTGATTAAATATATTTGCCCAAAATTCCCAGAAACATGCCAAACTCTGGCAAAATTTTCCCAGGAACCCTAGTTGTCTATTGCGCACCATTTTCAAGGAAATTTATCAATTTTTCACAGTTTTAAGGATCGGTTTCAAGCTCTAAAGACCAGAAATCCTTTGCAGGTGCCCTATATCTTCTGAAAATCCTTTTTTAACAGAGTTTTAGCCCTTTTTTCAGTCAAAAAACTCAGAAAACCCCTATTTTTTGTTTTAGGCCTCAGAACTTCATTTGAGAGACCTAATTAAGCATAAAATCCAAAGAGACATTCTATTTTGCTAAAATTGCCTAATTAAGCCTCTGTTATAGTAAAATTGCCTCTACAAACAGTTTAAAATTGCAGAAGCAAAACAAAATGCCTAAAAAATAGAGTGTAAACAAGCTTGAGGGTTCTAAAACCTCTAAACCTACTCCTGCCATGACTCCAAATACTGCAATTGTAGTCAAACCATTACAACCCCCAGTTTTTGATATTGAGCATATTACCCTAGCTGACATTGACTACAAAATAGTTGATCCTATAGTTGAGTTCAATTTGTTAGATATCCACAACTGGTGTTTTGAAAAATCTCTAGATGATCAAGAAGAAGTTCATGTTTGGGAATCCAATTTGCCCAAATATGTAGTCCCCCTGACTCACCCTTGTCAAGAAATTATCAAACTATGTCACCAGTACTACATTCCTGAACAAAGAGCTATTGTGAATGCAAATAAAGAGGTCTTATTTACCATCACTGCAGAGTCAATAAACCAAATGTTGCAGCTTCGACCAGACCCCCAAGCAATCCCATTGTCTGTTGAAGCCCTCACTAAGTTATACATTAACTTAGATTTTCCTAAAATGTTTATGATTTTCCAGACTTTCATGCGTCTGCATGTTGAAATTCCCAACTTAAATCCTCCTTATTCAACTGCCAAATTCCCTGAAGGTTCAAGGCATTTAATCTCCATGCTTTCCTTTATACTTGGGTATTTTACTGATGAGTCTGTCTTGGGATTTTTTGTCAACCTTTTCTCCAGGTCAACCACCTTCAGTTATATTTGACTCTGCTAGCTTCATTATTCACTATCAATTAACTAATTTACAGCTAGAAGGAGTATTCAGATATACCTTCTATCTTTTCCACTTGTTTCTATTCTTTCAATTAGAGAGCTTTCCAATTTCACTTCAAAAGTTGGATATAGAAGGAAAACCTCTATCAGTTATCTTTTGGACATATATACTCATAAAATAAGGCATTGAATTCAGTTATTTAGAGTTTGCAGAGTTGTTTGTACATCCATTGATCACCATCTTGACAAAAACATAACAGCCTAGAATCAGTGGAGAAATGAAGAGAATATTGCAGCTATCAGAGCATAGCAACGTGGGTGATGGTATTTTTATAAGAAATTCACTGAAATCGGAGTTTTTGGTTCTAACTTGTTGCCTTACAAGTTACCAAAGCATCCATCAATGAGGATCTTTGCCTTAGAATACATTAGGCAAATCCTAAATTCAGATTCAATTAATTTCATGGCAGCCAAGAAAAAGACCCAATTTAAACTCAAAAATCAAATTGGGCCATTCATATGTAATCAAAGAGATGCAGAAAAGGAAGTAGAAATTCAATCACTGGAATATAAATTAGAACAAAGCTTCCCATGGAATTATGATCCACAAGGGATCTTAAGTAAACTAAGGGTAAAATTTAAATTGACACCCTTTATCCATGAGTCAAAGCTAGAAATAGAGAATTTTGCTAATCAAATTGAGTCGGTTGAAAATACTTTAACAGAGGCAGTAAACAAAAGGAATACTAGTTTGGAAATTTCCAAACAGCTAGAGACATCCACTAAGAGAATCAGAGAAGAAGGAGCTTATACTGCAGAAAGTACAACAGAAACAAAGTTTAAAATCATTTACAATAAGAGGCCAAAACTAGATACAACAGCCAAAGGCAAAGTAATAATAGATGTTGAAGAAACACAGCCCTTGAGTACCAACACTGCACAGACAGAGACCAATGTAGCCACTGTAATCATCAGTGATCCAAATCATAATGAGGAACAATTGAATAATGAATATGCACAAACAATGGAAAGGCAACAAAGTATGGAGGCTTCTTCCTCACATTCAGCTGAGGAGAAGGATTTAGATATTAAGGAAAAATACAAGCAAATCAAATTGAAGAATGAGGAAATCAAAACAGAAACATATTCTCAGTTTTTGAAACAAAATCCAGGTAACCAAAATAGATTCCTATCAGCATTTGACTATTCAACTAAAAAATTGATTATGTCAGTTTTACAGCCCACAATACCAGTGCCAAAGACAGTGGCTGACTATAAAAGAGTTGATATGGAAGTAGCTACAGATAAAATCCATGAATTGGATCAGATTGAGTTTCACAGGCAAACCTCAGAGATGCTCTATCCCACAGTGAAAACAAAAGCTATGAGTGCTCATAGACTTCAAAATACAATCTCTAATATGCAGGACCAAATGAAAATGGATAAAGCTTCATTATATGCAAAATATCTAAGGATAAAGGCCTTAGAAGATTTAGTGTTACAGGTAGGATATGATCCTACAAACATCAAAGCAGCAGAAGCATTGGTTAAAAAGAAAAATGAGGACATAGATGCCTTGAGGAAACAGTTCAAGCTTCCTCAAGGTGAGCATCCTCAAACAAAGGAAGTTTTACAGGATCAAAAAGAAAAATATGAAATGATGAGTTTGATACTTCAACTGACAGCTCAAATCAAAGAAATGGAAGTACAAATGGACCAAGTTGTCCAATAAAAAGAGACAGTTAAAGAACCAGTGATTCCCACTGTCATCCTAATCATCACAATAGCAGTACCTTCTACTTTAGGAGAAAAATTGGCACCCAAAGAGCCATTGGCAACTGCAGTACCAGTGACTTCTTCAACAACTTTAGTAACTGAATCCTCTACAATAGTGTTGCCACCTATAGATGAAAGCAGTCAACTAGTAAAAGCAATGGAGGAGATGTCCTTGAAGAACAATGAAATCAATAGATTGACTAAGATAATTGAAAATCTTAAGAAGACAAACAAATAAACTCAGATAGATGCTAAAATACATGAGAAAAATGCCCACATATTCAGTGAAGAGGTAAAGAAGCTCCAAAAAGAATTAACTCTCAAGGATCAGATATCATATATTAAAAATTACCTATGGAATAATGTAATTGAATACATCCATGATGTTTGGCCTTCAATTCAGGTAATTTTTGAGCAAAGAGAGTTACTATTGGCAGCCCAAGCAGAGATCCAAAAGACACAAGCTGATTTAACAGATAAACCAGAACAGGCAGTAAGGTTAATAAATTTCCTCAACAGCAAGAACAGATAGGAACTTGAAGAATTGAAAATCAATGACAGGACAGCTACTATCCTAGAAATTAGGAAAGTAACCACCAAAATAAATGTAATGAGACAGCTTGAAGAGAAATGTGAAGGAATGAACACTGTTGTCACTAGGTTCATGGTTAAATTCACCAATTTAAGGCAAAAGGGACTCCCTGATATCATGGTTATCAATGATAAGTTAATGCCTCAGAATGATTATGACAAAAAGATAAGAGAACATGCCAAGGAGCAGGTGAACAAGCCAACAAGTCAAGGTATTCCCACAGGAAAAGTATTGTTAAAAAGTTTTGAAGATTTGTTTTATTTGCAGTATGAAATCAAACATTTATTTGTCATCAAGCCCACATTTTCCAGGTACACTGAGGCTGATGAGAATTTTAGGAAACTCAAGAATATTAGAATTCCTAAAAATGAGGAGTGGCAAGCATTGACTGATTTTCTATGAAGAAAGAAAGGCAAACAAATGAAGAAGAAAAAATATGTTTGTTGATTTCACAGTCAAAACAGATTTTTACAACAGAAAGCAATTTTACTGAAGGTTAAAGAGTATCCAAAGTGAAAGAGTATCAGTGAGAAAGAGTATCTGCGAGAAAGAGTATCAGTGAAGTCAAGTTAGATTCTGAAAATATCTAAAAAGCCAGCAAAGAGGACACATAAGCAGCCAGCTGCTTCTTATCTTAAAACAGTTTCTATTTATTTTGAATAAAATAGGATAGCTTGCTAATTTGTTGAGCAAGCTGTCACTATTATTGTTGTAAGATATTTAATTTTCCTAAGTTAATTCCTAGAAGTCATCTAGGATATTTTGTAAAACATTTTATATAAATACTTCACTGTTTGAAGTATTTTGGTGTGGAATAAAATTGCTGGAGATTACTATAGATTTCGATTTTGAGTAGCAGACTAGATCACCTATTTGGCATCATACTTTAGGATATATATGATAAGTTATCTGGAGTGAAGTACTCTCTTAAACTTGTCATTGTTATCTTATTTTGTTACATGCATACGTATGTGTTTTAATTCTCAATCTGAATGTATAACTAGGAGTATTACTACAGGACATGTTAATAGCACCCTGTTTTTAACTAGTTATCATTTCTTTGTTTTCTTCTGATTTCTAGGGTAGGGCATTCTTAATTTCTCCCTCTCCCATTTGACCTCTATCTTCTACTTCCCTTTTCCGGATTTAAGGATTCTTAAGTGCCCTTTTCCCGATCATACCATCTCAAAAACCAATTTTCCAAGATCTCCAAGGGTTATCTATGTTGCCCTGCAGACATTTGACCTCTTAGGCCTTGATCCCAGTTCTGTTAGCTTTACTTAGACTCCATAGCCCAATGGACAAGTAGATTTCCCTCTATCTACCCTCCAAGTGAGATTTTCCCACCAAATCCAACAAAACCAAACCAAAATTGCACTTTAATAACTAGCCTAATATTCATAAATTAAAACAAAGTTAAACTTGAAAGAGAGAGCCCTCTCTGAACCCTATGAAGGCTAGATCTTAGAGTTTGAAGTAGGTTTGTGGTTACCTCTAGTATTCTTTGACTAAAAACCAAAATCCCACAACTTAAGAATTTACTGGAGTGATAACAGGAACCAGGTTTCTGCACCCTGAGAGAGAGAGCAGGTAAGCAGAGCTGAGTCCTAGCCCAGTTCGTATGTAACAGAACTATGCGCGGAGTTATAGTATAACAACGTTATTATCAGACACAGAACTAGCAAGTACTTTCACATCCACGTGTGTTATGCCAACCTATCAGTATAGCAACTATAATCGCAGCAATTAATAGATCATAGATTCATATAACGAAAACATAAATACTTCCGCAGCTATCAGCAGATACTTTTGCAAATCATTCACATTAATCATAACACAACATATCCAGATAACATCAGATGTCCCACAATTCTTCGCATATATATTACTACCAAAACCCTCTTACAATCCCAAAATACCACTTGTGCACATAGCCAGCAGGGTCCACACACAACAATACTGAGGATCTCCGCACACACAGCCAGCAGGAGTCCTTACCCAAACAACCCAACTACAAATCTAACAATTCGCACTTAGCATCAATCTCTATTCTTTTATCTGCCTAAGACTCAAAAAGGTTCATTTATTTATATCGATTTAGCCTACGCATCCAATGGTCCGGAAACCATGGTTTGCGGACTCTTGGTCTACCCTTGACCCGTTTACAATGCATTAGGGGCTTTGACCCACCCCAAAACCCCTGCGTTAGACTAAATAACACAAAAATATACAAAAAATGGACAAAATTCGCAGCTTTTTAGGAGACCCTGCTCCAATAGGTTTAAAGGAGAGATGAGTAATTTTCTGATATGGACATTGCCATCTCCCACTCAGCTATTTGCGCTGACAAATTATGATTCAGGAATCTATGATGATACAAGCATGGTGTCAAAGGGCTACTCCATAACCTTGAAGAAGCAAATGATACTTCCACACATGAGGAATCTTTCTGAATATGGCAAGAGGTTATTGACACTCTTGCATGCATTGGCCAAACTATGGAAGTTTTGGAGCGACAATACCTTCCAAGAGGAAAATGACCTATACTTAAATCTTGTCTTGGGAAAGATCAACTGCAAAGGAGGCAGCAAAAGTGGGGTAGCAGTACTCCAACATGTGGCTTTGGCATTGAGCATGTCAAAGAGGAGAGCTATGATGTGATAGGTGATTCATTTCAGATTTCAATAGCGTTGTCATTGTTGGGGAGCATAGATCCATATTAGGAGTCCCAACTATTGGTGGAATATTCCAAGAACCTCTTCACATGTAAGGTTCTTGATGGGCAAGTGATAGATGGGAGGTATAGAGTGGTTGATGGAGTCATTTATTTCCATGCTCACATCTACTTGACCAAAGACTCCAAGCTCAAGGAGGAGATCCTACATGCAGCATATGAGGCACTCTCTTTAGGACATGTAGGCTTCATTGAGTCTTATCACACTATCATGGAGGGATTATATTGGGGGAATCTCAAAGAAGATGTGCACCAACATATCAAGAGATATGTAGCCTATTTGATGTATGAGGAGGAAAGCAACCACCTTGCAAGGTTGTTACAACCACTTTCCCTTTTGATGGAGAGATGGGAAGGCTCATCTATGGACCTCTTCACCAACTTGCCTACAATATATGGTAAGAATTGGGTCTTGATGATTATTGATCAACTAACCATGCATGATCATTCCCTTGCCATACATTTGCAGCACATTGCTCCACAAGAGAGCAAGCCTCTCTTTGGATCTCATGGTCCTTTTGGGACTACATGCAGTGATGGGATTTACCACTTCCTAGAGGAATTTGGGCAAGATTTGTTTTTCTTGGCTCATATTCAGTTAATGCCTAATGTCCTTTACTATTTTCAAGCTTTTGAGAAGCTTATGGCAGCAAACAAGTGGTTGGATGGCCACTTATCATATCATGTTTTGAGACAGCAAGAAGCAGAACAACGCTGGTCTCACTTGAGGGACTATTTTCACCATCCAGTATGTCATGTGACACTTAGTCCATGTTTCTTTTGGAGCCCATATGGTGATGACACTCTATTCACTATATGTGGGATGGATTGGGCAAAAGAGATTCCTAGAACCAAGGAGTGGGATCATGATATTCCAAGTACCTTTTGGCTTCATGAGGACTATATTATTGCAGCCCAAGATCAACAGCTCCAAATTTATCATAAATGGAGAGAGAGACAGCATAAGTTGAACAATTTTATCTCTCATTTTCAACCATGCAGCCCCTACACATTGCAGAAGCAGGGAATTGGTGATTTTGAGCTACCAAGGATGGATCACTTTGTTTGGATGATAGCATGGAGATTGGAGTTTCTCGTTGGGGTTGAGGTACCCAACATTTACCATCTCTCATGCCTTGAGGAGGCCAGTGGAAAGTGTATAATTTTTTCCATATGTCTCCCACCTCTTCATAATGAAATCGATTTGGTTTATCTACCAAAGGCCAACCCGTATACTGCATGGGGAGATCATGTAGATCTTCCATTGGGCTTTAACGAGTCACTAATGGAGTGTGGGACTTCATTAGCATGGCAGGATGGTGAGTGGAGCAGGAGGAGCTGCATGTTGGACAGGAAGGCTTGGGATCCTGGCATTGAGAGATCCCTTCATATCAAGGCGATGCAGAGGACAGGGAAGATTCAGGGGCGAATCTGGGACCCAGGCACATTTTACAGTGACAGTGGGGAGTGTCAGCCAGAGAAGAGTCTTTTTCAGGTATTGCTTGAGGACAATAAATTCTTGGCAGGGAGGACTGTAATATCCCCAAATTTGTAGTCATCTAATTGGGATATTAATTTTGATTAATCTCAGCAAATTAGAAATAAAGGGGTGAGGGGACCCATGAATAAAACATTAGAATAAAAGCGCCTTCCTAAAGTCACTAAGCAAATTAATTAAAAAATTATGTGGGGCCCATGAGGCCAAGTGACAACGCAGGAGAGGAGGTACTTAGGATAGCGCAGTGTCAACGTGGGGGCCAGGAAGCGCAGTGGCAGTGTGGGAGAGGCAGCGCAGCGTAGCAAGGGATAGCGTGGCATAGAAGGACAACATAACATAGGTGGGCCCAAGGGAGTTTATGGGTTCACAGGCATAAAAAGAGAGGAAGGCAGCCTTTCTGGGGAATTCGATTATGCATTTATGATTTCTGTCTTTTGACATTGAGCACACTTTTTCTGTTGAGTGAAGACTGCAAGTGTTGTTTAGCACACCGGGTGTCTCTGAACGGAGATCCCAACCTCAGCCTCGGGGGACTTCGAGTACCTACTCGGGTGAGGAGTTCTATCCATCGTTTTACAAGAGGGAGCCATAACATCTTCAACCAGGATTATGCATTTGCTTGGACAACGTAGTCTCTCAGAGGATCACGCAGTTTGTGGTAGAGGCAAATCCAGGAATGAGGAGTTATCAGGGATTTCAGCCTGTGGTTAGTGTGGAGGGACAAACCCTTCACTATTCATCATTTTGACATAGGATGAGGCCACGATTTGCAGAGGATCATTCATGGCTAGCGTACTTCACTGGGATAGCGTTATTTCCCAAGGAGGGTCAAATTCCGGGGTCAGCCATTCCGGAATTTCTTTTTGGGATTTTTTGGGTTATTAGAGGAGATCCCAATCCCAGAGTTTCACAAATTTATGAGTAGGGGAACAACCCCAAAGAGCTATTCCATTTCGGTAGTAGCAACAGTACGATAGCACCGGTAGCAACCTTTGGAGATTACATAGTCCTTGGTTGAGCAGCCATTCAGTGAGCATTTCTGAGAGTATTTCCAGCTTGCCGAGTGCAACCCAAGGTGCCATAATTCTGATCACCATTGTACTCGTTGTATCTCTCAGTTACACTAGTACAAAATGGTTAATTAGTTACTAAAAAAAGACTAAAATTTGCATATAAACGACTATTTTTCGGTCGGTGACCAATAGTAGCTAATTTACAGTATCTTATAACGCGACCAACTTTTGGTCATTTTTAGCTTAGTCATTAATTGGTTATCTCAATTTTGTTGTCTAGTTGTATATTTTGGTCGTTAATTTGGTCATTAATTTAGTCACTGATTTAGTCATTGATTTTATCATTAATTTAGTCGTTGGTTTGGTCATTAATTTGGCCATTGATTTAATCTTTGATTTAGTCATTAATTCTCACAATTAATGACCAAATATACAACAAAATATATTACTATACGATCACCTGACAAAACCAATTAATGACCAAAGAAATATGGCCAAAATTTTGGTAGTGTTATAAGATACTGTAAATTAGCTACTAATAGTCATATATATGCAAATTTTAATCATCGTTTGAAATCAATTAATGACTGAAGAAATAAGACTAAATTTTAGTCGTGTTATAAGATATTGTAAATTAGCTACTAATAGTAGTATATATGCAAAATTTAGTCGTCATTTGTGGTCACAAATTTATCATTTGCAGTAGTCATTTATTCATTATATAAACGACTAATTTAGTAATTTATATTTATTTCATTTACGTTCACTAATAATCATTATAAATGACTAACTTAATCGTATATTCATTTTATTTGTATTCATCATTAATCAATATAAACTACTATTTTAATAGTTTTATGTTGATTTTATGTGTTCATTATTAATCAACATAAATTAAGTAGTATGAATTTGCAACTAAATTTAAAAAAAATGTCATACAAATTACATGTTCATCTAATATGAAAACCCAAAGTTACATATGTTAATTACAATACCAAGTAATATCAAGTGCAACTATAAATAATTCCAACCACATAAATTATATTATATAAAATGTCAAGTATTACAATATGAGTTTCCAACTTAATATTGGTTGGAGTACAATTTACAGATAAAATGTTGTTGATCATTTCAAAGCATTATCATTATCTTTCCAAGGAATTGCAAGTGAATTCACCAACTGTGAAAACTTGGCCATCAGTCTTTATGTGTGTGTCTTATGCGAGATATTGGCTCTACGAGTACCACTAGACCAATACACTTCTCTCTCTTTATCACTCTAGTGTTATTTTTCCCCTCTTTCTTCAATCATTGCTTCTTACCATCAATACTGAGTGCATTTTCTGCAAAAAGAAAACAAAAAAAGTTACAATGCAAAGTATAAGACATGAAAGTTGATGAACACTGGAATATAAACTAAAGTAGACAATAAAGGATTTATAATATATATACCTCAACATCAGCAATATTTTTAATGTAATTTTTCCCCATAAAAGCAAGAAACTCGAACAAGTTTTCTTTAGTTGGGAAATAGTGGCCACTATGTGGCCAGATGACCTGTATAAACAAAGAAATTAAAATGTCACAAATAAACACAACAAAGCTAGAAATTTCTAATAAGAATGTCTCATGCTCCACTTTTGTAGTTGTATCATTTCCTCTAGTTATCTCTAAGTAGTGACACTTCAACAATAAAATTGGTTAGTAGAAATCTAATGGGTGTAGCAAAGTATTTCTGACACGAGATTACCAACAAGAAACTAAAAAAGAATAAGACAAGACTTTGTAAATTGTGATACTAACCGGGAATATAGCTTCAATATAGTAATCTTCAATTATCAACGTACTATTCCAAGGGAAAAGGAATTCAATTCCCATAAGCCAACAAATTATGTGTTCCCCTTGTTTTCCCTGTAATTAATTGAGCAAGATTGGCACATGCAATTTCCATTTAGAATCTCTAAAATGATTCTATAAATATTCAAAGCGAACTTGATGTTACTCATTCATTTTTCTCTAACGCAGACAAAACTGAATATGCTAACTTGTTTTTGAGCTGGAGAGTTCTGTAATTCATCGTGTCCAAAATCATTGTTTATTTTCATGATTGTTTTTTTTAATGATTAGGGAACTGGCCTATATTTGATCAAAAAACATATTTTTCAAAATATATTCCATTTTTCTAATTCAAAGCTAGATTTCCTTACAATTTATGATGTTCAAACAAACTAGAATCATTTTCCTTTAACAAGTCATTGTTGTAATATACTCTAAACAGACAGCTACGTAATGAAGTTATTAGTGGTGGAATACTAAAAAATCACAAATACAGGCAAGAAATAACACCACTATGTCCTAGACATGCCGAGTCTTTATCCTCTTGGTTGGAAATATTACTTCATGAAAACAACATATTTGACAAAGAGAACTTTTCTAAAACTAACTAACGCCTGTGTATCCAACAACATTGACATTTCTATTGGCATGCCCTCAAAATGTGTGGAAATATTAAACAAGTGTAGTGCACTTCCCTGTAAGGTTAAATTTTGGCAATGGAATATGTTGTCCCTTAGTCTAAACAGGTTTTAACTTGCCTTTGATAACTTAGAGAGAATGGGAATCCAATATAGAACAATGACAGAAAGATTTTATTCATTCACACTTACCTAGATCCTAAATAAGAATTGAACAGCTATACAAATCCAAGAATGTCTCACGTTCCACCAGGAAACAAAATTTCTTGATTTTGATTGTAACCCTTGAGGCTTTCTCAAATTTGTAAACAAGTAACATCATAAATATTTTTCCTTAGTTTTCAAACCTTCTTCTATGTGGAGCTTGAGAAAATATGTGCATACACATATCACAATATAGCATGTTGTGGAGTACATTTACATGAAACCAATCATTCAAATTTTTATATTCTATCAAGATTGAGGCATGTGTTAAATTCCCAATATTTGCATTTCTGCACAATGGTGTCATTAATAATTTGAAGGTTCTTGGCTTGCTAGTATGATCTAATTATTTCTTTGTGCAAGATGTTTTTTCACTCCTATTTTTAAAATTTTAATGTTTATGAATAGTATATAGATACAATGGATGCTTCGAATAATAAAAGAGGCAATTATTTTTCCATCAATAGAATTCAAGTATTTGCATATGGTATAAATTCAGTAGTTATATTGGTGGTACTTAGGGTCAACCTAAACGTTTATTTCGCATGCATCAAAATAAGTACAAAGTGATAATAGGAAGGACTCATGCGAACTTTTCTAATCGTACATGTTGAATCTGCAAGTGTTAATGTTGTTGTGCTCAATTTCTTATTGGGGTACCTATCAACTAACAAAGTTTGTACAAATGTTTGAAATGATACTAAATAAGATGGACCTAAGGGACTAAAGAACGAAAGCACAAGAAAATACTTGACTGAGATCTATGGGTGATATATATATATATATATATATATATATATATATATATATAAAGTCATGGGCCTAGTTCTTACAATGACCTTTCCTAAAGTCTTACACCATAACTACTTTCCCATGTTAAACCATCGTTTTGCGTCATTAGCAAGCCTTCTTTAGACAATCTATTAGCCTCTGACTTAAATTATCTAGAAATATGATGGAATGATATCTTCAAGGACTGTGACTTGATTGTCTTCAACTACTCTAGAATGGGTTGCAAAAAAAATTATTCCATCCTAAACCTCCATTCAACCAATTGATAACCAAGGAATCCCCAAAGACCTAGAATTCAGTCACCTCTCCTCTATTTCTACTATTAACAAAAAATTTAGTGCCTTTATTTCATTAGAAATGTTAGAGTTTGTACCAATAAATGCTTTAATTTTTGAAGATATGAGTATAATAGAATCACTATGGTATAGGATACCTCCTACAACATATTCTGCTTGTTGACCTTGACTGGCACTGTTGAAAATAGAAATAACACCATTCCCACTCTTAACAATAGAAAGATGGATCAATGTCCTTCCTTTACCAGTGTTAGGGGCTTTTTTACTTTGAAAGTTCAGTCATGACTTGGAGACACACTGAAACAATGGCTAATACTTACCTTGAAAGATGTCAGAGTTTCTAGCAAGCCAAATACATCAAAACACCATAAGACGCAATGCCTTACAACCCTTTAAGTCTTTATTCAAAGCCCAGTATTTAAAATTGAATATGATATCGCTCATAGGTATATATGCATCTAGTCACTTAGTTTTTTGAAGATTTTTGAACTTCTAAAGCTTCTTCCACTACCAAGGTGCATGCTCTTGCTAGTAATTTTCAATATCTGTCATTCTCTGTTTCCATTCCTTGCTATGAGATAATGGTACTATCCAGAGTAAATGAATTGTTTCTTCAAAAGTAGTCAAAAAGACTTTTAATTGTACCATGATCATAGAAATAATTCACCATTGTTGTATTACATTCTTCGTTGCTGCACTAAGCAATCCTATATCATCACGATGTCGATTGTGAACTACAAAAACCTTCACAAGAGTCACATAATATGATCACATTGCAAACACAACCTTATCCATATTGTCAAAGTCTAAGAGATCAAATGACATCCTTTTAACTTTTGGGGCTTGAGATTTTTCTCCTACACTTACAGAGCCTCCAATGTCATCCTCTGATGCATTTGCATGTCGCCCAAGCTGACCAAAACACATTCTTGAAATCCCTTTGATACCATGGTTTGTTTTTGTCTTGTTTCTATAACAAAAATATATTAGGGTTCAATGGACTAATGAGAAGCAAGCCCATTCCTCATAGACATTGGGTTCACATGTCGAACAGCTGAAACTGTGTTAGTGTCATTGCAAACTTCTGTAGCTACTACATTTGGTGCAAGATTTTCAATTGCAGGTCCTTTTCAACCTCTTTATTCGCATCTACTTTTGAATCACTAACAAGAGATTTATACCAAACTATTTCTTTTTACACCATCCCTACATGCTTCAATATGGTTGCATCCCCAGAACCAATTTCAGGCATAATTATTGTTGTGCTTTTCAGTAAATGTGTTGAAAAGGATAAAATACCATCTAGAATTGAAAGTCATCTCAAATTTCATATGTGTTGTGCTACCTCAATATTTGTCAGCTTTGTTCTAGCCTACAAATCCATGAATTCATTTGCAGGTTTCATGTGTTCTCTCAAAGTAGTACAAACAACCCTTGTAAGAGGAGATGAGTGTTGTCATGAAAATTTCTTAAATGCAACAACAATATTCTGGGCACCTTGAAATGACAATGGTAAGAGGCATAAATCAAACAGTTGAAGCATAGCCTCTATACCCTTTTTCTCAATAAACACCCATGTATCTATATTATGCAGAATATTCTCTAAGAGACATGTAGCATTGCTTATAAAATCTGGGAGAAAGAATTCCATGTTTGAAGACAATTTTTCAGCATAAGTATCAACCCCTAACTCAGATGTCACCATCGATGATTCATCTCCATCCACTGAACTAATTGTTTGTTGTTCTAAATTAAAATTCATGGGAACAAGCACATAAGAGCTGGCAATTTTTTGCAACAGGGAAGACACTTCAGCACCAAATCCAAGTTTTGCAATAGTATTTAATATTTCAATCAATACATCCACCCCATGCCCCCTCAAATAAGGAGCATGTCGTATCATCTCATCCAAGGCAGATGATAAGGAACTAAGAGTGTCACTTGCCAAAGCCCGTAAGTAGGCTTTTGATGTAAAAAAAATCACAAAAGATCTTAGAGCACCACAATCATTAATAGCTTGAAGTTTGAGGTTATTAAGTCACAAAGCATCTAAGCATTATGGTATACAATCTACTGCATCTGCAGAAGGTAGGATACCAACCATGATGAAATCCAAAAAATAATTAGGCAGACCAACAACATCTAGAGAAGAATAGCAAGTTGGATCTTTGTAAATAAGATCACTTGTGACTATATTTGCAAGCGAAAAGACCCCAACACCAAAGTCCTTTGATCTTCTGAATATATTGCACAAGGAAAATGTCAAAGAACTCTTCAAATCTTATAGTTTGGTAGTATTTCCAGGAGCATATGTGCCAAGAGATAGAGCCCAAGGCAAAGCCTTCATAATAATTCTTCTATGATAAGGAACCAATGTGTCAGGTTAAGAAGTTTGCATTGCCTTTGACCTAGCAACATTTTTAAGAGGAGACTTGCCCTTGGAACCTGATTGTGATTCTCCACTCTGCTTCCTTTCTCCTCAATATGGCAGACTTCAAATGTGTTATGGTGTTGTCCAAGGCTCCACAACCCCTAAAGGAGGTTTCAGCAGGATTACTATTGTCCATAAAAAGCTCAAGAACATGCACAATGGATGTTACCAAGTGTATATGTTGTGGATCCAAATCTTTTAGAAGAGGGAGCAAAGTTGGCATTAAACCCACATCCCATAATGCAGTGCAGCCAAAAGAAGAAGAAACTAGATTTGTTACAAGATAAAGCAACACTTCTACTAAAGATATCGAACAATAGGATGATTCACTGGAAAATTATTTCCATTGAGCTCAGGGGGATATTGGATATTGTTGATGCAATATTGAATATAGTTGAGAAGAGCAATATTATTGCAAAGGCTTACCAAAACTCCACTCCCAATCCTTCTAAAATGGAGTTGACATTCCAATGTTTATTTTCATTAGATCTTGTTGTGGATTGACCAACTCCATAATTGAATCTCTATTAGGGCCGAGAAGTTCATTCTCTTGATACAAGCACTACCAATTCATCTAATATCAATTAGTTTCATCTCACATGTATCCCCAAAAGAGGATGCCTTTCTTGTTGAATGTGAGAGCATGAAGGTGGCGCAACTATCGAAGGCAATCACCCTGCGTCTCCAACTCCAAATGGACCGCGTGCCAGATCCCAATTTGTCTTTCATGTTCCACCTAGCCAAGCCCACAATTGCTTTCCATGCTAACCAATTACTCTAGGAAATTCAAATAAGTGAGCTTGAGACTTAGAATTTGGTGTGCTAAATTTTCTTAAACCTAGCAACTGGCAAATTTAGTTTCTAGTAAATTTACTTGTTGTAGATTATTTAAAGTTTCAGCTTACTAAATAAAAAGCACTATTGGGATTTAACAAGTAAATAAAATAAAATCAGCGGTTGCAAATTGTGCACCAATCCCACACATGCATACACAGAAAATCTGCACATCAAAATTTGGTGTTCATTAAATAATATCTTATCGTACAAGGTTTTCCTTACTGGAAACCTGGTCCTTTGTGGAAAATTACAATCCCCAACAACTATAGAAATTTTCTGGGCACCTGTGCAGGTTGTACTACCGAAATTCTCCTAAGAAACCACACGACTTGCCATCTTCTCAACCTGCAGTGCAGCCTTTCTGTCACCTGTGCGATTTTTTACACCCTTGCCCACAGCACGTGAAATAGTTTACTACTTCAAGTGGCATGTGTGACTACTATGCTCACTTTGAAAAGCACATTCATCCCTAATGCAGCACACATTATTGTTTTGAACCCTCCACACAACTCGCGTTTCTCTCTCAAGATGAGTATGGACGCACTGTGCCATTGTTGTTGGATGATCTACGGACTTTTGTTGTACAACCTTATTGGGAATGATCCTTGCTGCAGAAATCACTCTGCTGCACTGCAGATTTCAAAACATATCACTTGGACGAAATTCCCTTTTCATCCAATCACATGTCTAGAGTCTAAACACTCAAATATATTTGGAAGTACATGTATAGTGCTACTATCATAAACAGGGGAGGATGAAGGAGATGATATCACACAAAGAAAAAACCCTCTGCACTTTCCCCACTTGTTGACATCCTACAGGTAAAAACAGAACCTGCCATGGAGCATCACCCTCTAGACCCCTTGACACTCATATGGTAGACAAAATAGACACTTGAGTGGGAAGCTTGATCAAACCAATCCCCTTGACATCCTTGGGGATAGTAACACATCCCAAGGGGCCAATGGAAGACCATTTTGTTTTATTGAGACCATGGTTACAATCCCAAATTCTGCTCTACTATTGATATCGGGCCTTGCTATGCAACCAACAAGACACATAATATATTTGCAAGTCTAGTAGGATTGTGCAACCATGGTCAAATTCCTCATAAAGGGAAGGTCTCGATGATGCTAAACAAGAAGTTTCCTTTGTAGTTGCTGAAGTTACCAATTCTACATTGATATTGGCAAAAGATCTAGACTAAAGGGAATACACAAATATCTAACAACCATCCAGGGTGGGGTAAATGTCCAAGCTAAGGGATTATAGTTAGGAAGAGATTCCAACCCCACCAAGAAAAAAATATGTTTTTATTCACTAAACACATCACTTGATGCCAGGTTGATTATGTCTAAACAAGTGTGAGCGTCATCAACTAAACTTATCTAAGCACTATTTGGTATATAAAAGCTAATGTATTAGTGAAAAATGTGTTCTCCATAGCCACACATCTAGGTCCAAACTCCACATGAGTCAACGTCTGAATAATGAAACTCCAATCCACTCAATCAAAAGCTTTGTCAAATGCAATTTCAAAGAAAAGGGGTTGCTGGCTATTTTTTGTGCACATTTGAAGGTTTTACATGTTGAAAACATGGCATTGAGATTACTTGTTTGTACACAAAACTTGTGTTATCATTAGACAACCTTCCACAGCATTTCCTAGATCCTTAGAGTCTCTGTTTTAGCCATGATCTTGTGTGCCACACTAAGCAATGTAATTGGATGCCAATCATCAATTGTGTTCATGGCTGCTTTTTTGGGAATGTGTTTGCCAATTGACAAAAATTGTCACTAATCATGGCTCATGGCCTCATAAAAGTCACACAGAATGCCATCTAGATTCTATACCCAGAGACTTGCCATTCTTCATGTAGCTAAGTACTGCAAAATCCTCCTCTTTTGAGAAGTCATCGTTCTTCAACCTGCTGTAGTGACCAATAAAAACCTTATGAAGATTGACCCTACAATAAGCATTTCTTGCAGCCACTACATGATCCATCACGGTATAAGGAGAAAATTATTTTGAAATTTCAATTTGAACATAATGTCAATTGGAGCGCCAAAAAAAGAACCATTTGCATGGAGTAATCCAAGATCCTGTTCATTGCCACTTTTATTTTCAAAAAGTCAAAATAGAATTTTGAGCCCTCATATCCCTTATTAATCCACTGCAGCCTGAAACAAACTCAGACATCCTTGGCAATATATTGCCCTCTGCTTCACCTCCCTCTGAACCATTATGTCCTACCATGCACCCTCACCATAGAGGGACACATTATGGAGATCTGCTTCAATAGCAATGCACACATACTGAAGTTTACCTTGTTGCAACTCCTTTCTGCCTTTTGCGGGCCATCATCCTACCCCAACCTCTCATGGATTTGACAATACAACATCTTTGGTTATAGCTTATGATCCAAGTAGATTGAAATGAATTTTTTACTGTTTCTCTAATGGAAGTATGCAATGTCCCTAGGTAATTTTTGGCCTTGGGGTTCAATCCTTATCTAGGATTTTCCAATCATGAAAATAATCATAACAGCAGTGCACATTTATCAACTCATATAATAGTAAGTACCCTTCTATATAATTCACTAATGATATAAGAGATATTTAATAGTCATTTTTTTCTTTAGCAAACCACCACAAGTTAGGGCTAACTGCCTAAGGAACAGTAGACCTATAAAATCAATAATCCACCAATATAATTCTGACTGTAATGTCAATATTCAATAGATAAATATTCCAACTGTAACCCACACTAGCACTATCCAAGTTTAGTTGGTAATATACTAATTAACAGCTCACTGTCTAATTGTGTTGCCTCCAAACTTGTTTGCTGTTAGGAAGAGCTTGTGACAACCCTTTCTTAGTGCAGTTTCAATTTGTGGTTGGAGTAGTCTCCTAACCTGGTCAAATGGCTAGTTAGATCTTATGACAGTCCCCTTTTGATCCAAATTTCACCTATGGTTGGAGATTTGATCATGTTGCTACATCACGTCAACAAACTATAGGTTCTGGAGGCTTGCTTGGGATGTTTAGTAATTGTTGGCCTGTAATTGGAGGCCTATAATTGTTGGGGAATGGTTTCAAAGCTTCATGTGATCACAAACTCCTGAAAGAGATATCTTCTGCGGCCCTAAATACACTCAGGAGGAAGGCCGCCTACAGGTGATGCCCTAAATGATTCAAACTGTGCCCTAAAAACCACCTAGTAACCTACTGATCTCCTGTTTGGTTGAGAACAACCTCACTACCTCTTGTTTGGCTTTAGTGCCTCAGAAAGGACCCCTCGTAGCCTTACCTTTCCTTAACCAATGGTCTGAGCTTGGGTGCACCATAGACAGATCATAGAGAGAAGATCTTTCTGCCCAGAAAAACTAATGGTGGCCAGGCATCCCATAGAAATACCTCTGTTGTCTTGAACATGACTTATTGACCAAGAATAACCACTAAGAATTTGTTTCCCTGCTTTCCAAAACGAATCATACATGCTCCAAAATATTATGTTGTAAGAGGTGTAACGAGTGGTTATTGTATGGCATGTTACAACTTTGAATCTATCTTTCAAAGCCATTAATATAAATCTATGTTTTAATATTTAATTTTTTTTTTTCTTGTGTTCATTGGAATAATGCTCTATTTGGGAGCAAATGGATGGTTCAAGAAGCATGTAGAACTGTGGGATGTTATCTGTCTAACAATCCCTTCCTACTTATATAAGTGACACAGTTAGGAAACGTTTCATGAGATGAACACTTTGTTCAATTTGGAAGAAATTTATGTATTTACTATTTATATCAAGTTTAACTATGTAATTGTTGCCCAACATTGCCATTTTTAGGTAAGATGTGGGCAATCTTTAAGTTGGGGTGAAGGAGTGTTAACTGTTATTTGTTTTGTAGGCAATAAACTCTTATTTGACTACTTTTTGGCTCCTGGATGTAATAACTGTAATTCTTAATGAAATATCTATGCCATTTGCCCCTAAAATATTGTTTTTAAATTGCATGTCCCCTATTTATATATATTTAACAACAAATTCTGCTGTACTAATTACTATGTAAGTGAAACCTTCATTCAAGGGTTTGATAAAAAAAGGTATGTATTCATGATCATTTTTCTTTTCTTCACTTCCGCGTTATATTTTATCATCATTTGAAGTGATAAAACATTTTAAACTTGGGTAAATAAAAAAAGTGTAAATAAAAATAAAATTGGGTTTTGACCCTATGGGGATTTGACCCCAATTGTAGGGTAATCAATTGTATTATCATTAGCTTTACTCATCTACTCTGAATGATGGGATGGTTTTTGTTATTATCTATTCATTTCCCTAGCTTCTCTACCCATAGATCCAACACTTAAAAGTGCCTCTACACTTGTGGGTGGCCCCCAAGGGGTGGTTTAGCTTATTATTTTCCACGTCTTACTGCATTTATCGGATCTAGAGGTGCATAACAGCAAGTTAATTTATCATCTACAACCATTTACTAAAGTCTACAGCAAGTTATTCACCTCCCAATTTGTAAGGGCTCCTATCAGTCAACTTGGTGCAATTCGAAGAGTTATGTCTAGTATTTTGAGTGTCTTTATGCTTGCTGATTTGCATTTTTCTGTAGTCATATTTCATTTGTATATTTACTCTCATGAAGACCTTGATAAGACCACTGTTTGGGTGGTTAAACCACCAACTGATTTGGACAAGGCCTACCCACTTATGATCCAATTTCAAACCAATCCATTTGAAACTAGGCAACCCGTAGAGCACCAAAATGCATAAAAACCAAAAACAAAATAACATAAAAATGCACCCCCTCTCTTAAAGCCTAATCCTCAAAATTCTCAAGTTCGAATTGGATCTGCAATAGCCAAAAAAATACCAGAATGTATCAAACCAATGGAAGGCTTTAACTCTACCCTTTCTTATAGTTGGACAATACCTAGCATGGAAGTTGGGTTCAAGCCCATGGGTCAAAATTGGCATAGATGCAATAGTTGTGATTGGGGACAATGTCTTCCTGCTAGAGACACTTATTGTTCAAATTCCAGAGACACATCTTTGCACACTTAATAGAAATGTTGTTGTCAATTGAATGAAAATTTGGAGATAGGGATGGGTCCAAGCATAGAATTTGGGACATGAAAGAAAGCAAGGCCCACATTCGTTCAAGTGATTCGGATGATGAAATTGCTTGGTCCTATAACACCACAAGTGGACATTATTTAACTAAGTTGGGGTATTATCTTGCAATGCAAAACCTAGAAACATCAACAAAAAAATGGTGGTTCAAGAAGCTGTGGATGAAGGGAATTTCGTCCTCATTTTATTTATACTAATTACTCAGCCCAACAACATTGGGTAGACTGTAGAACAAAGAATAAACCGATTCCATATCCTCTACCCACTATGGGAAGAAGAAATATGGAACCTATCATAGGAATCTTGCCCATTCCAATGAGGAATGTCAAACATTTAGGCCAAAAGAGCTCCAACAGGAAAAATACTTCATTTATAAGAATTATTGAGAGGTTGGAGACTTAGAGTTTGATGTCAAAAATCCCAGCTACATTGACCCACACTTGATGCTAATGCATAAAGATAGCCTTGCCAACAACAAGGAAGCTCATTGTACATAGAACTGCCAAATCAAGCACAAACTAGCATATATGGTCATTGATAATGACAACCAAAATAGCCTTTTCTTGCTTCAATTGGAAAAGGAACTTAAGTTACCAGCCTCAACTCATCCCAACTCAAATTACCTTGGATGGGTCAAAGATGCACATTAGCTTGTGCTAATCGGTTGAAAAAGATCAAACTGTTACTAAAATATGGCAATATTTTGCCTAATATCTCATATGTTCTTACAAACAAAGATGAGAAGACTTATGAAAAATAAGATGATGATAACAAGTTTAACTAATTGCACAAGTGTAAGTAATATAAGTGGCATTTAAAAAATTAAGTGGCTGTGAGGGTAATACAGCTATGGGCATTCCTGGAAACACATTTGGCAGCTCAAAATTGCATTCCAAGTTTGATCAAAACATAAATATAACACCTACACTGCATTTTGATGTCGATGATGAGTGTGGTAGAGATAAAGAGAGGTCTATTCCTAAGACAGATTGTGAAGTGCAAACAATGGGATGCTTCATTCTAGCCAGTACTCATTTTGAGGCAAGTGTTAATGACCACCCTCTTGAAGAAGACAAAGAACAGTTTCCTACAAGTTTTTCGGCCTGCTCAACTAGCTTTCTACACTTGGACATTTCTCTTCATTTGATTCACCCATATCAGCAGGAGGGTAGGAAACAAATTTCTACCAATATTGCAATCACCCGAGAAGACTTAGCACTTGATGACAGGGGTATCATGCCATGCCTTTTTTATACACTGGAAAATTGAAATTCAGCCAACATATGACAAAATCTTGAGTGCAGATGGAGATAATGGACGAAACTATAGTTTTAGTTTCTCTGAGAATGAGAGTAATAATAAACTCATTAATGAAGGGAAAGCTTGAAGATCCCCTAAGGTTCAAGAGACCAACAGTCCTATATGCGATTTTGAATATGGTAGAAACTTTGGCACCTGTAATGATGTGCATCTCCAATCAACATTACCTATTAAGTTCGAATAGAACAGTGCAAGATCCTATATTTTTTGCTTTGACATCCATCCTACATATGACATGGATTCTAATGAGGAATAAAAGAATGTTGATCATATCATCAAGTTGTTTTGTGAACCATATGAGACAAAGGAAGAAAGGTCAATTCCATTTGTTGAAGGCATCCTTATTGAAGATGAACAGTCTTGTCATATTGGAAGAACTAACTGATATCCAGGAATACAAGAGGACGTCCGCAAACCCATAGTTGATTTACATAGTGAGCATAATCATTTCCAGGTTTGTATCTTATTGTTCATAGTTATGATAATTTATCTTCAAAGGAGGTTGTTCTCCTAACTACAAATTATATTCGGTTAGCTTTAATTTCCCATACAAAACAGCCCCTTGTCAGCAACACTGATGTTCATGGCCAAGATAAAAATGTTCCTCTGTTTGATCTAGAAATATTGGAACTAAAGTCTCAATATTTCCTTCGACCATAATGACCCAAGGAGACCAGATCTTTATAATTATGGAGAGCCAGAAATGGACCTCTCTCCCAACTCAAGGTAGAGTCTCAAAGGGCCCAAAATATACCCTCTACACCAAATTATTTTGTGGGTTGTTTCCTAGTATTAAAAATAAGTTAGAGTTTCTTCTATTTCCTCCTCATGGCATTTTATGCAAATTGGTTCCAAGATTGAAGCCAAGTTACATAAGACCATTCAATTATTTTAGATGAAGGGAATTTCATCCTCATTTTCTTTCTAATAATTACTCAGCCCAACAATATTGGGTAGAATAAAGGAGAAACCAATACCATAACCTCTACCCACTGTGGGAAGAAGAAATATGGCACTTGTCATAGGAAGCTTGCCCATTCCAATGAGGAATGTCAAACATTTAGGCCAAAAAAGCTCCAAAAGGAAAAATACTTCCTTTATAAGAATTATTGAGAGGTTGTAGACTTAGAAGTTGATGTCAACAATCCCAACTATATTGACCCACACTTGATACTAATGCCCCAAGATAGCCTTGCCAGCAACAAGAAATTTCTTTGTACATAAAACTGTCAAATCAAGCACAAACTAGCATATATGGTCATTGATAATGACAACAAAAATAACCTTTTCTTGCTTCAATTGGAAAAGGAACTTAAGTTACCAATCTCAACTCATCCCAAATCACATTACCTTGGATGGGTCAAAGATGCACATTAGCTTGTGCTAATCAGTTGACAATAGATCAAACCGTTACTAAAAGATGGCAAGATTTTGCCCAATATCTTATATGTTCTTACAAACAAAGATGAGAAGACTTACGAAAATAAGATGATGATAACAAGTGTAACTAATGGCATAAGTGTAAGTAATATAAGTGGCATTTTAAAAATAAAAGGAAGACTACAAAAGAGGAATGCCACAAATGCAGATATATTGTAGTACATAAAATCCAAAATACAATGAATTCAATTGTTGGAGAAATCAATGGGGTCATTGGTAGTTGTTTGTCTCCTAAACATGAGAGTTGCAATTAGATGTTTACAAATACACTGTGATACATTCCCACTTGCCACTTGTCACCTAGTATTATTCTCACCTCTTCCTCCTTGCTTACAAGGAATTGTTCCCTAAATTAGCAAAATGGAAGCCACGTGTTTGACATTGAAATGGGTGGCTGTGATATATCTTTGGGTGATGAATGTGTAAGAACACTAGTAACTAGTTTTTTGAGTTAATAAGCAAGTAACTAGATTTGATCTGTTTGCTTAGAAAGTTGGTTTTAGGATAATTTAACATCCCAGTTGTATCTTTATTCAGTAGATTTGTAATCTGACAGGTGGAAAATTGCCAGGATGGTGGTTTCAAAGAAATTTTAACACATACTATCAGATTGGACATTTTGATAACAAGCATTTTCATTAGTTTTCATGACTTCCACTAATTTTCCATTACTCATTTTGTTGGTTAACTAGAGGATGGCTAGAAGCTAATGGCTTTAGAGCACATACATGTCTTAATTTTCAAATTTTGTAATTTAAGTGTCAACGAAATCCAACTTAATATTTAGTATTTCCCAAGCCACATGCCTAAAATTGGGCATGGTAAAATTCATGAGTTCATATCTTTGGCACAATTTCAATTCTTCAAACAATTATTCTACTCGCATCCTATGAATAACTACAAAATGGAAATTCCTACATCCTAGCAATATCAGTATGCATACATGATATTGTTTACCACGTGCCTATCATGAGTCCTTATCTGTAGCCATTTTCACATAGATACCAACAGAGAAAACAGTTTGACATGGCATTCACAACGCTGCTTTCAATAATTGGAAATTTCTGCAATTAAATGAGATATTCCACACTATATTATTTTCTGGAAATTTAAAGATCAACAATATATATTTAATGTAGTAGAGAAATAATGTTCCCAGAAAATAAAAATGTCTAGTTCATCTAGAGAGGAAACAAGTATACGAGAAGCCTCAACACATTTCTACAAATTGCAATACTGAAAGTAGTATGACCGTACCTCAGTCCCAGCTTTTAGCTCAAGTTTCTTCTTTGACACAGCCCCAGCTACTACTCTTCCAATTATTTCCCGTGTTGAAGATCTGCCGCCTCCCTACATCTTATAGAAATGCAGTTATAACACATAAATCACTAAGTTGTATCTTCAAAAGCAAGAAGCATTGAAAGAGAGGCATACTACTCAGCAAATAGGCATGCTTAAGCATACCTGAACTGAACGAACACCATATTTGAAGTCATATGTGGCGTCCACATGAGATGGTCGATAGGCTAATGACATTTCACTGTAATCCTGTCAAGTTCAGTAAAATGCAATCAAGAAAGAGTGGATTTGGAATTTCAAAAGCTCGTGTGCTGTAAACAACTATCTCAATTACTTTGTAAAACACAATGACGAAATTTATGACACTATCCTGTTCTCCATTCAAAGTATAAGCTCTGTAAACAAGCGCTCATGATTTTAGTAGACGTAATCATCATAGAGTGAATTGTCCCCGAGAACTTTTATGATTTATCCAATTACTTATCACATACTATTACTATAATGACATATGGTTAGACTTACTAGGACCACATATTATTCCTAGAGGTCATAATCATGTTTAAAATTCATCTATCGTTATACAAATTTGTTCATGAAGAAAGTCGTCATTATGAAAATATCACTTCCAGGTTATATAGTACCATCATTCTGAACTCCTCAGCTAACTAGCCACAACAAATATTGTTTCAAACCATAAGGTGTTTCTGCCTCTCATTTGCTTTAAGGATCAAGAATGCTTGATTCATAGTCAATCTTGAATAAGGGTGCTTCCGTTATAGACTTACACAATCTTCATTCTCTTATTATAACAGTACCCATGATGACTGAAGGTGTTGCTATCACTACTTTGCATGCTGCGCTTTTCAAAATCAAATGATCTGCTTCAGACACCCTAAAAATTATGAAGGAGAGGTCCTTGACTAGATCATGACGGTCATGATGGGTTTTTAACGTTGTTCAATATCTTAGCTTTTCTACCTTTTATAGGACGAATGTTCTGTAATGTGAAGAAATGTGAAACTTATATTCTTGAAAGGATCTGTGAATTGGATGCCGCTAATCTGACCTGTACCCAGCCTTAGACTATCTCAACTGTTGCAATAAATTCATTCTGCCATCAAATGAAGAAATTGATGATAATGAAGCTTTTACTTTTGTAGGTGACAACACACTTACTTCAACTGATGATAATTCCTTCAAATGAGAAAAGATAGAAATAAAACTAAGTTGATGTACCCCTGATGTCCTGAAGATGTATGTTGTCTTCCTTATCATTATGAAGATCAAAATTTTGGAGATGTTACAATAGGTTACTGCTCACAATTAAAGTCCTTGGAGAGCTAATATTTGAGATGGTCTTAATAGGAACTGAGTCTTGATCAAGACTTCTGTTGTAAACCCTTGGACTGGAGAAGTCTTCTTGCAAGTTTGAACTCATTCTACATCAGATGTATACTTAGACAACTAGCCTTTCAAATAGTAAAATATTCATGCATGAAACTTAAGTGAGATATGCCAATGACACTTCTTTTCTTTAGGCCCTAGTCCTAATAACAAATATTTATCATACTTATGTTTAATAGTCTTGTTCAAAGAGTAGAGGAGGGGCCACAACTTTCCAACAACTGCTTATGAGAACCTTAAACAACAACAAACTGTAATCTGGTTCATAACTTCAAATTAAATTTAAGAGAATTCAGGACAAATAAATCTCGGTCTATATTGAGGTTGTTTCAAGTGAACAATCCGCAAGATAGGTCGTTTTGTTATAGGGCAGAAGAGAGTGATTAAATAAATCCTCAAACTCAGATAAAAGGACCTTTGTACCTAGATTTGTAATCTTCCATTAAAAATCAGATAATAATGGTTTGCAATCTTTGAAACTTGGATCAACATGAGCTGAAGTCATTCTTAAAACTTGGACAGGCATGAAGTCTTATCAACGTATAGCTATGACTCATATAGCCAGGTGTCAAATAGTTGTCAAAAAATGCCTGTAGACTGAGCCCTTAGAGTATTTAATACACCTTCATGTATCCAACGAATCCCACAACACAATAGGACTATCACTTCTCCAAAAGTCGAAATATTTCAGAGCATACCCACTTGAAGTGACAGACATACAAAATGAAGAATCCAAGATCAAACAAAACCTTTTGTCCTTAAGGAGGTCCAAATGACTGCTTCAGGACTACGGGAAAGTTTAGCATTTCATTCTTATAGTGGTACTACAACAATAATCCTTGTTTTTCAGAGTATAAGAATCAAGTCAATACTAGGCCTCTTGTTTGATTTGGCCAGACTTTGATGAACTCAATTCCTGTTAAAAATTTCGAGCTGCCTCTTATTCTAACATAAAAATAACTGCTAGACTCCTATGCAAAATCATGTCACTATGAAAAATCAATGTTTACTAAAAAATTTCATAGTCAATGTAAGGATCCCAGAGGAAAAATATCTCCTGTGCTATCTCTCATTTCAACTACATACCTAATGAGTCATGCTTTCAAGGTAGAATATCTCACTTCTCAGTTGTATTGCATTCTCTTCTTGCTTGGGCTTGTCCTCACCTATGCTTTGATATACATGGATTGCAATTATAGCATACACCATGGAAATTTTGTAACAAGCCACAGGGCTTAAATGTGTCAACAACTAAACCTTTAATGTTATATAGTAACATTGCACTACTGCCAATGCCTTGAAGGAGTTACAACTCTACTAGATTTCACCCTCAATACCTCTACTAGATGTCTCCATCATAACCAGTTCATTTGATAAATAGCTGAGCAGTGCTCAGGTGCAGCCAGACATCTTCATTCTCTTATTGTAACAGTACCCATGATGCCTAGAGGTGCTGCTATCACTACTTTTCATGCTGCAGGGATAAAGAATGTCTATATAGTATAAGATCAACCATGCTGTGCAGTCCCTCTGTTCTTTGAGTTATGAGACTGATAAATTTGATTACACCCATTGCAAATGAAATTATTGGGCTTCTCCCCATTTTGACGTAAATACAGTATTCTTCCTTCATATTTGTTTGTCCAAGGAAGCTTCCCTGTAGAGTCTAGATCTGCCTATCTGTTCTATTGGACTCAGACAGAAAACCCATCAAACCCTTCAAAACAATGTTACACGAGGCAGCAAATGGTAGGATTTGCTGAAAACAAACCTGGATTGGCCAAACCCACCACCACTAAAGGTCCTCCTGAAATGGAAGGCAACAAAGCAACAACGCCATTTGGACAAGAAAATGGTCGTCAAGTTCTAGGTGACATTGGGAATGTTGTTTCTGCGATGCCCCAAAGGAATCCACGTGTTGTTGGTTCTAAAGAATTTTTTTCTGTTCAATTGTCCAGTGACAAGGAAATATGTTGCCACATTAGCAAACAATCAGCATTTTGTATAGGATTCCCAACCTGTGAATAGACCTGATGAGAATCTGTGGGTGGGAGCGAAGCAAAAAATACACTCTCATTTACAGGGAACAATAAACATCAAATTGCGCATGAAATTGATATGGAAGATCAGATGACATTAGAACCGACTATACCTTCTGTGGTTCAGACTGAGGAAAGCTATGAAGTGGAAATGGTAGATTCAGTTGATCCGATGTCAAACATCAACGAGTCTGATGCAGGAGACCCAATGGTTGTTTCAGAATATATACAAGACATTTACAGTTTGTATAAAACTAGGGAGAATTTTAGTTGTGTTCTGCATGACTACATGTCCCAGCAATCAGACATAAATGAGAGAATGAGGGCTATCCTGATTGTCTGGCTCATTGAGTTGCACATGAAGTTTGAGCTCATGGATGAAACTCTATTTTTGACTGTCAACATTGTTGATAGAAAAATTTCAAGATAGAAAGTGATGAGAAAGCATTTGCAACTTGTAGGTGTCACCGCCATGCTTTTGGCATGCAAGTATGAGGAGGCCACTGTTCATGTGATTGATAACTTCGTTCTTATCTCTGAAAGTGCGTACACTAAAGGATAAGTTTTACAAATGGAAAGATTGATACTTAGTACTCTGCACTTCAATATGGTAGTGCCAACTCCTTATGTCTTCATGAAGAGATTGTTGAAGGTAGCTCAATCTGATGAAGAGACAAAAAGATTGTCTTTTTTCTGCATGGAGATTTTCCTGGTGGAGTACACTATGTTGAGATATCAACACTCCATGCTTGCGGCGGCCGCAGTTTGTACTGCACAATGTATCCTGAAAAGAATTCCATGTTGGAATGGAAGTATTGAATGCAACTTTGGGAATCTGCCAAGATGATGGTGCATTATCATCAGAAGGCAGGGGAAGGGAAGATTATTAATGTTCACAGGAAATACTCTACCTCAAAATATGACTGTGTAGCCAAGATAGAACGAGTTATCTTTATTAGAGACATGGTCCTCTAGGATACTGACAAATTAACAATCATTTTATAGCATGGTTTACTAACTATGCAAGCTCATGTCATGTCTTTTATTAGGTTTTTATTTTATGGATAAGTAATGTAGTTGGAGTTCATATGCTAAATAAAGCTTTGAAATGATCATGATGACATCCTAATTATTTGATGGACAAGAAGAGCACTGGCTTAAGTTTAGTACCATCAGGATTTCTAATAACTGCTAAAACAAATTAATTGATGGTGTCTCAAGGGCTGGCTCAAAGCACTAAATCTTCCTCTGACCCTCAAGCTACTGGGGGTATATCTGGTGGAGCACCTAGTAGTGGGGCTAGTAACAATCTGAATACACAAAATGGATCCATTATATCGAGTACAGGTAGAGGGCCGGCCATAGTGCCAAGTTCTCTATTGCCTACTGATGTTTCTGTTGTATTACAAAGTCCCTATTGGATTCATATCATTTATCGCAAGAAGTTTGCAGTTGATATGTGCTGCTTTGCTAGTGATCAAGTATGGTTGCAGCCAGCTATACCGCCTAAGGGTGGTGCTCCTAAAGGAGACTCAATGCTCTATCCACAATTTCAACAAGTTATCGTGAGGTATGTTGATGTTAGATTAAATACTATGGAAACTCATCTTAATCCACATTTAGGGGTCCCAGGAACTTCAAATAATTCAAGTATGAATGTTGGGCAGTCTCCCATCGGCAGTGCCAATGAAGTAGGCACCATTTCTCCTGGAACTTCTCAAGCAGCACCATTAACCCGAAGGGAAGACACTATATTAAATAGAGTAACTAACATAAAAAATGTGTTGGAAACGCAATGTCTGGCGGCACATAAAGCGAGAATGACTTTGGTTGAGTTTCCTAAGACTACAAGAACTGATCTGCCAGTGGATGAGGATGAAGAGAGGTCTATTTATGTTCAACTTGGGAATGATAGTGGTTATGGAGGTGGTTGGGTCCCTCTTGCGTCTCTTAAAAAAAAATTACGCAGCATTGCGAAGTATCTTGGAATTCTATGGTCATTTTACTAGTTACTATACATTTTGCGCTTGACTTTGAAAGCATATGGAGAATTGTTTGATTACTTATTCTATGATCTAGCTTTTATTTTTCGTGTCAGGGGCCATGTGTATGAACTATGAAGTAAGTTTTCCTTATTTAGGAGGACAAAATAAACTTCCAATTAAACTTCGTATGCAAGGTATAAGTGTGGAGAATTATAACATGTACACGCTAGCGCAGCAGCAACAACAACCACTACCACGAAAGCAAACAAATAGGCAAGATGAACTAAAATTTCAGGAAATTGATGAACTATGTGACTTTTTTAGCAGAGGCCATGAGTATGAAGTAAGTTTTCCTGATTTAGGAGGACAAAATAAAATTCCAATTCAACTTCATATGCAAGGTCTGAGTGTGGAGAATTATAACCTGTACACACTAGTGCAGTAGCAACACCAACCACTACCACGAAAGCAAAAAAATAGCCAAGATGAACTAAACTCTCAGGAAATTGGTGAACTATGTGACTTTTTTAGCAGGCGAGTTGTATCGGAACCATATGATGCATTTAAAATTTCTTCCTTTGTCACTTTGTTATTGATGCCAATATGAGTTCTTCGAGAATTTTTGAAGCTCATTGCATGGAATCAGGGGATAGCTCAAGATCAGGGTGCTGATACAGTTCCCTTAGAAAGGCCCCATGTTGAATTATGCTTAGACAATCACTTACAGATGAATTCTTACACAGTAATGTCTCTAGACAATGCATATCTGGATTTTTCAGATAAAGCAGCTAGTGCTCTGTCAAAGAGCAACATTCATTATTTTGAGCTCATTTTTTTCCTTGATCCTGCTTATTTTTCTCGTGTAGATGCTACCAGTGGTGTAGGTGGGTTGCTTCAATGTGTTTCCTTAAGATTGAAATATGTTTTTGGTGAAAATCTAAACATGTCTCTTCTAACCATGGAAGGTAGTCATCGTGGATGTGCCAGTGGGCCTTGTACTGAGGATTGGGAGAGCTATAAACAAAGAGTAGCTAAAGCAGTGAAAATTGTTGGACGTGGAAGTGGAGTTTGTGGGAGTTCAATGGATGTTAGTCAAGAAAGACTACAATCTGTGGCTGAAACAATAAAGCATTACTTTCAATCTTCTTTTCTTCATCTCTGATAGGGTGCAACCAGTAACACCTTTAGTAGGTGGCTTCACAGCTTGAGTTTTTACTATTGTACAATTGACTTGTCCCTGGCTTCTTTCCTATCGTCCACACAATCTAGTGGATTTTTGGTTTACTGTAGTCCTTGATCCTGCTTCTATTCATGATGTAAATGCTGGCAGTGCAGCTTGGTTTCTTCACTATGCTCCTAGAAGGTTGAAATATGAATTTGGTGAAAATCCTAATTTCTTTTAGAGTGGAGATTGCTAGAAGTGAAAGTGGAACAGGTGCGAGTTCAGCGGAAATTTGTTAAGGAAATTGCACGTTGTAGTTGAAACTTCCAGCACTCCTAGCGATCTTCTTTGATTCAGCTCCAAAAGGTGTACATGGTTTCACTCCCTTTAGGTGGCTTCGGAGCTTGAGCTCTTATTATTTTACTCTAGCCCTGTCTGTGGCTTCTTCATCTTCATCATTCACCATTCGGTGAACTATGGATAATGTCGTAGAGTCTACCTCTATGAAAAGGCTTGACAAAAGATGAAGGATCTTTGGCAGAAACAATCCATCTTCCTGAAGATACCATTACATAATGCATTCTAATTTTGTTCCATCTAATATCTCCTATTTATAGCATCGTCAAATATTTCAGATGCAGCTTTGACTAACAACAGCTGCGTTCTTTTAACCAAATTGTTGGCAATGCCAACTTTCCTGAAATTTTGTTCCTATACAGAAAAATGATTCACTTTGGCCTGTAAGTTGATTTTGATGTGTATTAGACAATCCTTCTATCTCCTGTGTGATTTAAGTTGGTTATGAAATTCTGTATCTATTACAAGTCGAAAATTCTTGTCAAAGTTGTACTATTCCTTGTATCTTCATAATCTTTAATAGATGACCGTCATGTGACAATTTAGTAATGACTAATAGACATGGAAACTCACCAACTATCACGGCTATGATTGCAAGCAGAGCTGCCAGACTACCATAGGAGAACTTGATGGACATGTTACTTTGAAAATAAATCTAGTAAAAAAGAGGTCTGGGAAATTAAATTTGAGCATTATAAAAATAATAATATCTTCAAATACTTTTCATGTTTATATCAAACATATTTTGCAGAGAAACTATGTATTGATTTCTATAAATGTTGAAAAACTGAGACATGGGTTTCAAGTGTTTGTTTGTCTTTCTATCTAGGCTCTGTGAAGTTTACAATAATTCTTTTGTTTTCATGAGAATAATTGTGCAACAATATGATGGAACACTTCTGGAGTCAAAGGCAATTGATTAGAAATTTTAACTCAATGGTGTTGCAGAAAATGGTGTCCAAGGATGGTGGGAAAATGATAAATAAAATCCCTAACTTATAAATACAGTACTTATGGTAAAAAGATAACTAGGATCGCTAATTTTCGGTGTCCAAGGATAGTGGAAAATGATAATGATAAATAGGATCACTAAATTATAAATATGTCACTAGACGGTCATGAGGGACCTTAAGCATCTCAATAAGAAGTCCTTAAAATGGTAAAATTTTATGTCTTAAAAGTAGTCCCTGGGAAACCATTGGAGAGGCGATGAATATTTTTAAAATGCGCGGGTGATTGATTTTTATCAACTAAATCCTAGACTTCATGCTTGAGCCTCTATTGAGCTATAACAAGGAACATAAACCCTTGGCATTTCTTGCGTAGCAACCCTTGGTCATCATAGACCATTTGACCCAATGACTTGGAACCAGTGTCTTTATTCTGATTTTGGAAATCTCTAAGGGGCTATTTTGATAGGATCTTGGAAGGTGAGTTTATCATGCCTGGTTTTGTCATGATTGTAGCTTTTGCAATGGCATTGAACAGGGCTTGCTTGGTCTCTTGGACAGTTGCTTGTAGCTTCTTCAATGCCTCCTCCTTTGTTGTCAAACATTGGTAACTAAGCAGTCATTTCGGTGAACCTCTCCTCTTACCAATTACCTAGCTAAATGAATTTGCTTCGCAAGAGTTACAAGACGCTCTTGTATAATTCTTACCTCATGTTGATGAAAGAGTCTTGGCGTTTGGCTAGTTCTTTTTCCAACTCATGTGATTTTTGCATCTAATATCAACTTTCCTCTTGGATCTATCTATTTAAGTCTCTTAAGTATTCAAGCCTCTCCCCATTCAAAGCTTTTCCCATGCTAGGTGTCCTTCAACTCAAAGTGCTAAGAAGTCTTGACATGAAGAAGTTTTGAGGCATCTTAATTTTGACTGTGGTAACAACTAAATTCAGATTATAGCAGCATCAAAAAAATGGACTTAGGCACTTCGTGTTACTTGGAGTCTTGAGACAGTTCTTTTGGAGTATCACTCAGAGAATATTTGGAGCACTCCTAAATTCATCATCTATAATAGTCACTAAACATTTTAGAAGAAACATTTGGATTTGACACAGAGAATTCTTTGGAGCAGTATTGTTGAAGTTTATTGAAGCACTTCCTTTAGAACATCCTTGTTGAAGATTGTAGAAGCATCATTTGGATAGTCTCATTAAAAAAAAAAAAAAAAAACCTTTGGAGTAGTCTTGGAAATTTGTTAAGGAAACTGCACATTGTGGCTAAAACTTCCAACACTCCTAGCGATCTTCTTTGCTTCAGCTCCAAAAGGTGTAAATGGTATCACTCTCTTTAGGTGGCTTCACAGCTTGAGTTCTTATTATTTTACTATAAACCTGTTTGTGGATTCTTCATCTTCATCATTCACCATTCAGTGAACTGTGGATAATGTCGACAAAAGAGGAAGGATCTTTGGTAGAAACAATCCATCCGCTTGAAGATACCTTTACATAATGCATTCTAATTTTGTTCCATCTAATATATCCTATTTATAGCATGGTCAAATATTTCGGATGCAGCTTTGACCAACAACAACTGCATTCTTTTAGCCAAATTGTCGGCAATGCGAACTTTCCTGCAACCTTGTTCCTGTACAGAAAATGGATTCACTTTGGCCTGTAACTTGATTTTGATGTGTATTAGACAATCCTAATTCTTCAATCTTCTATTACTGACTGAGAACGACACTGGTAGGTGGTGGTCATGATATGTTAAGATGGTCTGATCTCTTTATCTATTAGAAAAAGAAGTGAGCATGCTCATCCTCCTCCATTGGAGTGATTAGGGATCAAATTTAATATTTAATAAATCTCTGTAAACCAAAAGATACATACAGAGCTTCCGGAGGGACGATTGGTGCAGGATCAACTTCTTCTCACTCATGTTACAAGTTGCCAACACCTGGCTAAGCAAAGGTATTTCACAGCTGTTGGACTTATGTTTTTAAGTCAGATCAGTTTGGTAGGCTCAGGATATGAGGAGAATTGGTTGTAAATTCAACAACCAAAGCATTGTTAGTAGTTGAATAGTTTCCACTCCGCTAGTTGTGATTTGAGATAATAACAATAATGATTCAGAGTAACTATTTTCATAATTAAAAAAAAACCATCCAATCAACCTTAAAACCAATACCCTCTCATGTAAACAAGTTCTATCAAACAATTTTTTAAAACATCGCTTTAAGATTTCATTTCTTAGGACCAAATTGCAAAACTCATTACCACGAAATCATTAAAACAAAAATCCTAAACATAAGACATTCCAGAAGTCTTGAGAAAATCTCTTAGAGAGTGCATAATTTAATCCAAGCTCTAATAAATTTCCCTTCATCATAAACTCTAATAGAATTTTATGAATTAGAATATAACTAATCTCCAACAGAATAAAAGTAGTAGGGGTTTCCACATATAATCCCATCGGCAGGAAATCATTTAAAGAAAAAAACGCAAACATGCGACATTCAAGACAGCTTGAGAAACATTCTTTGAGAACGCATAATTTAATCAAACCTTAATTAAATTTTCCCCTCATTCCAAACTCTAACAAAGTGCCATGCATTAGAATATATTTAACCTGAAACTGATCTGCAACAAAATAAAAATAACAGCGATTTCCACGAATATCAATTGGCATTTTGTACTTATAACAACCAATCGCCATGTAAACCTAAGAAAACCAGAGAGGGTGCTAATCAAAGCTTGCCCAACATGGATACGACCATAGGTTTATGAATAGAAACCAATAGAAGTGGAGACAAATGTAGAATACTAACCAATTCGGTGACAGGAACGGGAAACCCATGTTGGGCGTAGCCTTGCGTTTTTCTTTGGCACTGCCGTGGGTCTGCAAAAGAGATGCATAGGTATTGAAATCGACTGAGATTCCCTTCTGGTGCATTTGACGGAGTACACCCAGAGCTTCGTTCCACTGGCCTCGCTTGCACTTGCTGCAAGATGTTGATGATGCAAGTACCGAGGTCGATAGCGGTACTGATTCTGAATCAATGTGTTTTGTGGGCATTTTCATGGCAATCCTCCTTGGCGGGAAAATGAAATTCCAAATGAAAAAGGCCAATGTAAAAAGAATATTATTTAAATATAATAAATATTTTGATTTTTTAGAATATTATTTGAATATAATAAATATTTTAATTTTTTTTTTAAGTTATTAAAAGTTATAAATGTTTTGATGTTTTTCAAAAAGAAAAGCAATTGTATTTATAAGTTATTTTGTTTTCTCCTAGATAGTGTTAATAAAAAATAGATGTTAATAACCAACCTAACACATCACCAATCTAAGTTGACCATCTTGACAAAATATTGGTTTTTTCAATGAACTAAAATGCCTTTAATGAACATAACCAAATGTGCATGATGTTGAACAAGTAAGCCAACATGGCATACCTTTAACAATGGTAACAATGTGTGCAATTTATGGATTGGCAAAACCAAACTAACATACCTATGATAATCAGAATCGACCATACATGCCTATTGTGATCAACCCCTCACGAGTTCTGTTGATTTCATGCAAAATTAAGCATGTCATGCAACACTTTGACTAACTTTGATACATATACAAATTAAGTTTGTATTTACTTGTTAGAATTGTGTTAAATTGTTTCCCCTTTAAATGTCACAGGTTTGAATCCAAGGGAAATTAAGGTATGTATACCTCCATGGATTAAATAGTTAAATCATTGCATGAAGGGCATCCATTGTCCCACAAACAAGGGGGTTTCACATGCAAATTTAACATATACCTATATTATAACTTTATATTAAATATTATTATTACTTTCTTGTGTTAATATGAGTTCTTTTAATAAATATACAGTTAAATAGATTACCCCTTGACTAATTAGTGAAGTATTTAATATTGGATGAGAGAGTTGTAAGGTTGAAATCTCTATACCTCGTGTTAATTTGGGTATTTGTATCATTTCAATGCAAAATTGGATTTCATACATATCCATGGATCCATTAAAGCCATTTACACATGCCAACCAAAGACATTCAATAGTTGGGTTAGAACTAGCGGTTGGGAGGAGTTCATTATCATATGTATCCAAGGGTTTCCATACTAGAGAAATTAGGGTATGTGTTTGATTTATGGGCTAATGTTTGAATGATATGAGGAGACGAGTTAGTGCAAGTCCTTCTTATGGTAAGGCCCTGCACCTCTTCCTTTATTTCTTAAAGTAAAATTGAAAGAAGTGATTACAAATATATGATACATATAATGTTCAAACCATTCACAACATCACGACATTAAACATTTACACAAGATGCAACTTATTTCATGTTCAATAGATTTTTTCCTTCAAAAAATAAATATACGGTGCCATGATATAATATATTGATTCACCAACATTGACCACCAAACAAATGACCTAAATGACAAATGTTATGTATGGTGAATATCATCCACCATAAATTATGATTATTAGCCACTCTAAAACCCCTAAGTTTATGGTCACTCATTGAACATGACTCCAAGAGTTATTTCGAGCTTCTTAAACTTATTCTTTCCCAAAAGACTGACAAGGATGCCTCATTACAGTAGCATTTTTTTTGTGTCTTTCATCAAATTCTCTACAACCACGTTTTTATGTTATCCTCAATTGACATTTCAATTCCACGTGTTTTCTTATTGCATGTTTCAAAGGGTTTCCTTCATTCTCATGGCAAACACAGAGTCGCATTCATGGGTCCTTCTGTGTTTTGGGGACCATATCATTACTTGCAGTGGTTTCTCTCTAAATCAACACATGGCAAGCGCGGTATGCAATCAACCAAAACATATTAGCACCTAAAAGGCCATCGATTTTGAGTTAATCCCTACCCTACGCCATGGAAATTTTTTTGGTTTGAATAAATCTTGTCAATGAATAACATCATTGCGAATAAAAAGGTAATGTAGTTTGGCTTGGCATCTGCTTGTTGCATTAGGGGGTTTAATGGGTTAGGGGTTTAGAGGATTAGGGGGTTAGGGGATTTAGCAGTTAAGGATTTTACGAGTTAGGGGATAGGGGTTAATGGGGTTAAGTTTAGGGGGTTAAATGGGTTACGGTTTTAGGGGTTTAGGGGGTTAAATGGGTTAGGGGCCGGGAATTAGGGTTTAAGGGTGAGGGGTTTAGGTTTTAGAGGTTTAGGGTTTAGGGGGTTAAATGGATTAGGGGTTTAGGGGTTTAGGGGGTTAAATGGGTTAGGGGTTAAGGGTTTAGAGGTTTAGGGTTTATGGGTTAAATGGATTAGGGGTTGGGAATTAGTGTTCAAGGGGTTAGGGGTTAATATGATAGTTTCGTTGGTCTCTGTTTGTGCACAATAGTTAATTATTCTTTGTGTCTCAATGTAACAATTTTTTAGGTATTGTTGAATGTTTCCATGGCTTCTCTATTTATTAATTTCTAGTATTTGTTAGCCATTTATTTACATTTATCGATGAATATTTCTACTGCAATTAAACCAAATGTACATTCAATCTCCAGTTTCAAACTCAGCCACAGTGTTGTCACATAATTTAAGTCCAGAGAATGGACATCTGATGAAGTCTCAATAACCACACTGCACCTCATGACTGCTACAGAAAAGCTTAAGTTAGAGTGTCCCACATTCATGAGAAAGTTGGCGATTATACTCTTGCTCCACCTGATTGTGTCCTGGAATTTTGTTGCAAAAACATCCTAATGTTGTTGACCTTGTCCCTTAACAAACCAAGGAAACAGATGAGACTGAGAAGAATGGAAAGCACTACAAAGTTGGAGAGAGTACAAAATACTAGGATGATTTAAAGGATAAGCTTGAAGAATGTAACAGTGATAAAACAACTGAAATTTGTCCCAAACAAACAGTTGATAATGTGAAACCTTCTTCTGTACCAGTGAAGCAAGATTACATTCATGTGAGAGCAAGAAGAGGCCAAGAAACCGATAGGAATAGCTTGGCAAAGAGGGTATGGTTCACTCTTTTTAATGAAAGATTTTATCTACATTTTGTATATCAAATATTAACCGTTTTAATCTTGCCAACAAGGGGGAATTAACCCAATCGTAGGTCCCAACTAGACCTGCTCTCGTTTGGAATGGATAATTTCAACGAGTTTTAAGGACTGTTATAAGGGTTAGGGGAATAATGAGTTAGTGGTTAAGGGATTAGGGATTAGGGGCTTAGGGCTTAGGGTTAGGGATTACATGAATAATGAGTTAGTGATTAAGGGGCTAAGGATTCAGGGATTAGGGGTTAGGGGATTTAGGCACATTTAGGGATTAGGGGAATAATGAGTTAGAGGTTAAGGGATCATGGATTGGGGTTAGGGGAATAATGAGTTAGTGATTAGGGGGTTAGGGTTTGAGGGGTTATGGGTTAGGGGATTTAGGAGCATTTAGGGGTTAGGGGAATAATGAGTTAGTGGTTAAGGGATTAGGGATTGGGGGCTTATGGGTCAGGGGATTTAGGCGTAGTTAAGGGTTAGGTGAATAATGAGTTAGTGGTTAAGGGATTAGGGATTACGGGCTTAGGGGTTAGGGGATTTAACAGTTAAGGATTTTAGGGCTTAGGGGTGAGGATTTAATGGGTTATGGGTTGAGAGTTACTGGATTCACTTTAGCAATTCGTGTGAAAAATAATTGTGCATTGGAGTTCGGAGCTGGTGAAAGGATAAGGCAAGGGAAGATGAGGGAGCCCAACATTAGACTCCTAAATATGGTTTGGTGTTGGTCTTGATGGTGGCCTATGAAGAGGAAGCGTAAACGTCGCAGGAAGGTTTACGGAGGGAGTGCACGTGGTTTAATGTGTGTGCTTGTCGTGGAAATTTGCTAGCGTAGTGTGTTCAATCGGTCCCTGTTGCTCAATTTCTTAGCCATTAACTACGTTTGGGTTGAGGATAGGAAGTTGAAGGGAAGTGATATCACTCGTTTCCCTTTTTCTTAGCTTTCAGTGAGCCTATTTTTTCATGATAAGAGAGGAAGCTAGAATTTGTAGTGCAGGAAACCTCGAGGGTGGTGGCAGAAAACTAGTTTCTTTTCCAAATTTCGTGCCCTCCAGCGTGGGTGTGACGGTGTTTGGTGGATTGATGTGTGGTCTCTATATGGAGAATTTGGAGGTTGGTCACTGCCTTGGGGGAGTGACGCTCAGGCATCAGCTACTTTGTCATCGTTTGTTGTTCAAGTTCTTGTGTTAGTAGTTTGGTGGGGGATAGTATTTGCTTTTGCTGGTGGTGGAAGTATTTATCTGGTAGTGGGAGGTGTCTTTGTGCTTCCTTGTGGTGGTGGGAGAAGAAATTTGGCTCCCTCCCTGTTGGTGTTTGTTTTCTATAGTGGGGGGTCTGGTCTCTCGACTCTGCACACAACAGGGTTCCTCGACCTTGGCAAATTATGAAGCCCCTGGTGTGGTGTGGGTGTTCTCCCTCCCCTGTCATCCATGGCCCTGTGGGGGTGGCAGACTCATAAATAATCATGGCAGCTCCACGCCATAGTGGAAAGACTGTGAGGCGTAAGCGACTCGCTAGTGTGGGTGTGCATGGGGGTGGTGGAGGAGGTAAGTGGGGGGATAACAGAGGTGGGGGTTTGAGGGTTCAAAAACAGAGTCGTTAGAGCGGAGGAGGTCGTGGTGGCAAGGAGAATCGTGGGTTTGATTAATTTGAGGTAAATGAGGGGTAGGTTAACCAACATTTTTTCCTAGAGAACAGTCGTGCACTTATCAACAACCTTATGGAAAGAGTGGACAAAACTGAGAGATTGTGTCATGAGGAGCATGCAGAGAAGATGGCAACATTGGACTGAATGCACTATTTACAGCTCCAAGTCCGAGAGAGATATTGGTAGTTGTTTGGCGAGGCCAAAATCAACTCATTGAGAAAGTATAATAGTTGGAGACTTGGTTGGTGCACTTTGAAGGGCACGGTCAGTGTGACTTCTGTCCTCCACCGCATCTAGGAACAACCTTGGACAACCCTGCATCCATAACGTTGGACGAATAGTATGCTATTTGGTGTTCTTTATGTTTTATATGTGTCTTTGTGTCTTTGGCCCAACCATTTATGGACAATGTCCCTAGTCCCTCTTTTGCATTTTTTTGCATCTAGTGCAATTTTTTGTCAACAAACCAAGTCAAGGTGAGATCACCTGCTTTGTAACTAACTATATGTACTCCTTTTTTCCTACATGAATATAACATTGACTTACAAAAAAACAAAGGTTCATACATCATTAAAAATTTAATTAAGTTTCATACTTAAATTAACAAATGTTCATACCTATTTACTAAATAGGTCTATAAATATATATTGTAGGTTTATCTATTTAGTATTTATCAAATGTAAATATGATGATTTAGTACTAGATTTAAATGAATTCACATGTTTAACATGAGAAATGTTATATTTATCTAGTTATTAAATGTAAATATGAAGATTTAACCTTGGATTTAAAACAACTCACACTTTTAAAATAAATCAATGAAGTTTAAAAATTAAACTTTATGGCCAAATATTAAATATAAATATAAATATTAATTTGGCTATCTAATTAATATTACCTTTACTAAAATTATAATGAAGGCATTAGTGTAAAGTTGATAGATGATACATGCAATTATGTTAACTGTAGATGAATCCATCTGCACTGTTAAACTTTAGAGACCAAAGGGTATTCATAATTTTAACACTGTAAATTCATAGACCCCTTTGTCTTTAAATTTTAACACTGCAAATGGATCCAGAGGCACCTATATTGAAATGTAACACTTCGGTACCAAAATTGAAATTTTCCATATATGGAGTGACACAATTAAAAATCACTGACATAAATGACTAATTCATACACTTGTTGTACTTGTTATTTGGCCATATTTTTATTCTTGGACTATAATAGTCATTTACATTAATTATTATTAATTTTTTCACTTATTATCTACTCATATATTTTAATCCTAGACTAAATTAGTCATTTAAGTTAGTCACTTTTACTTTAGTCACTTATTATCTAGTCATATATTTTAGCCCTAGACTAAATTAGTCGTTTAAGTTAGTCGCTTTTAGTTTAGTCACTTATTATCTAGTCGTATATTTTATTTCAAGACTAAATTAGTCATTTAAGTTAGTCATTTTTAGTTCGGTCACTTAAAATTGCTCAAATTTAGTAGTAATTCACTTGAAATAATTGCGATGACTAACATTTTTAGTCTCCTAGTCATTAATTTCATCATTTTTTACTAGTGTTATATAATAAAATGGTTCATCGTTTCTCCATATTTTGCATTATTCATGTGATGTCTCTCTATTTGTTGTAGACGCTTGTTTATATTGCTGTGTATTATTGTTTATTTCTATTTGGAATATTACATACCATGTCTAAAAATTGTTGTAATTTTATTTTAATAAAGGTGATATTTTATCTTTAATGTCATCCTTGGATTTTTAAGGCTTTTCAGAGACATGATAATAGATTACCTTTAATACCATGCCTAAAAATCGGTTGAATTTTAAGACTTTTGATATTTGATCTTTAATGTCATGTTTATCGTTGAAATTATAAGGTTTTTCAGAGTTGTGATATTTTTATCTTTAATGTCATTATTAAAAATTGTTGGCATTTACCTCGAAAAGAAAAAGATGTTATTCCAACATCAACACTTTTCTTTTTCAAGGTGTTTTTTGCACACAAAAATTTGACGACGTTATTCCAGCATCGACACTTTTCGTTTTCAGGTTGTTTTTTGCACACAAAAAACTGGCAACGTTATTCCAACATCAACACTTTTCGTTTTCAGGTTGCTTTTTGCACACTAAAAATTGGCGATTTTATTCCACCATGAACACTTTTTTGTTTCGAGGGTGTTTTTCCAATCCTTTTTTCAAGAAAAAAAATTGGTTTTTAGCATAATTTTAAAAAAATGTTGAAATTTGACCCTTAAAAAAACAGTGTGTTCTGGAAGACACACTTTTCATTTTTTGGCTCTTTTTTCATGTTTTTGAGTTTTTTTGGGCTAGAGTTCTCGTTTTGAGGTAATAGTTCCCGTTTGATCGGTAACTATGTTTTTTTTTGTTGGAGTGCAATATAATGACCATCTCATTATTTTTGGCAGAAGTTGTTGTGGTGTAAAAAAATACTTGGGCTCAACAAAAAGAAATAATGCAATAATGCAGCATAATGCACCTTGAGAGTTATGTTGTGTAAAGTAATCAAAGTTGTTGTGCTATAAAAAATACTTGGGCTCAACAAAAGGAAATAATGCAATAATGTTTGTGTAAAGCAATCATATTATATCTAGAACAATAAGTTTGAAATATTTTCTTCAAGCAACTTTTTCTTATTTTCTTCATTTTTGGTGAAATTCATTTTAGATGTATTTTTTTGGTAAAATATTTCAGCTAGAACTTCAATCGTTCATGGGTGTGGATAAATTAAAGTACATTCAATGTTATTATTATTATAATTTGCAATTTCATGCTTATTATTATTATTATTACAGTTGTTGTCCACAATTATTGTAATTTCAACTAATGTTGAATTTTGTAATAATATTGTTTCTGAATCCATCGCATTGGGTGGGTTTAATGTTGAATTGTTTTGTGTTTTTCTATTATTCTCTGAGTTCATGTCAATTTTCATAAATAAGAATGAGTGTGAGAAATATTAAAGAAAACTTATTTAAATCATTGCACATGCAATTTCTTATAATACTTTATTGCAATCAACTGGTTGTGTGAAAGATGATAATATGCTCATAGATGGCTCAAAGATCATTCTCTCTGCTTATACGCCCCAAATATCTACAAGAAACAACTGGAGGTTAAAACTACATGAAATATTGTGTATAATACACTTGCTCATAACTAGAGAAAGGTAACTATGAAGTTCTTTTTCAATCTTGTTACATTACATGTGGATCAAATTGGGTAGATTTTACTTATGGGTGGGGCTTTCTGATTTTTATTAATGTTGACCCTTCAATGACTGGATGGAGCAAGGCCTCATATGACCATGACCAACCTCTTCCCTTGCAGTTGGTTGGGTCATAGGTTAGTTGTATGTATCAAGCACATGCCCTTTGTTTATGTTTTTTCCTTTATGACTAGCTTAGATTACATGGTGAGGATTGTTTTCGCATAAAGTAGTCCCAAAATTTTAGATTTGGACCTACTAATAAAATATACCTACTTTTTTTGTGTTAGAACATGTATTTATAAAGAACTTGTATTTATTTTTTCCATTAAAGATAGATTTTCCTTTGAAGCAGTATCGCACAAGTGAACATGGGAATAATGAAAGGCATTTATTAATTGGCACATTGGCTCCATAAGCATGTTAAACTTTTTTTATTGCCACTAAATAAAAAAAGTTGTGACAATGCAACAAAGTATTGTCTCGAAAAGGGTTGCTTCCTCCTCTAGTGGATAAAAATGAAACAATTGGTTCCATTCTCACATGTGAAATCTCCATCCAAATGGAACGAATTTCAAAAGTTTGGCAGAGTAACTACCCCTCTGACCTAGCATCTAAGCCAAGTGAAATTTGTTGTGTGCAATGCAACTTAGTGGGGATTGCATCTTGATGCACTGAAAAAAATAAAAAGTTAAAAGAAAAATGCAAGCATCTGGTGTTGCTTATACCCTGAATTATACCTGGATGATCTCCCTTAAAATGTTCTTTGTCAGGGGAAATCAATGTTCCATGCCAGTGAGTCCCATCATCCCATCTTCCATCCATGTAGCCTTCAATACCTTCAGTGGCTTTGTAGGATCACCTCCCAACTCAATTTGTGCTTTCTTTGAATGAATCTCTTCATGTGCATTGTAAGAATTTGATCTTCTCTTGATATAATATCGTAATGAATTGATCCTAACCTTCAAGTCATCATATTCTCTCTCCACCCTCCTTTTCTCCTTCACAAAATATGGTTTCACTTTGTTTTTTATGAAGTCACGTTTTAAGTTAAAATAACTCTCGAGATTGCGAAGCACTATGCTATGCGTTCTATAGAAGGCACCTAAATTCTAGAAAATATTGGGGAGTTGGTCCAAAACCCACGATAAAGCAAACAAAATCTTACATACAACTCACAGTCCCCATAACCACATTGCATCATTATTTGCTTCTACCAAAGAAGAGCTTGTTGACATTAACCAAAGACATGAAAATCACTTGAAGGTCATTAAAAAATATCATGAAGGTTGTGGTTGTTAATTAAATGTTTCTATCCAATGCAAAAATATGATTAGTGCTCAGGGAGGAACTTATAACTATCTTTTTGTCATATGCAAAAATAGAGCAAACACAAGCAGATTTAAAGATAATGATGGTCTGAGAAAGAATACAGAGAAATTTGATGGCTCTGTCTCCATCACTGTGAAATGGCACTACATCATCGAGGTGACCCAAATTGGACTTTGAATTCTAGGACTCGTTTGAATTTCATGTCTCGATCAAGTATATATCCTTCACCAAACAAAAACACTGAGGTACCATCACCTTCAAACCCTTGTAAAAATGGCAAAGTAAAATGAAATTTAGATATCTTCTAAAATTTAAAACATATACACATCAAAATAAGAGTTGTGCTAAATTAAAATGAAACAATAAAAGTTGAATTCTCTTATATGATTTGGTTACATTCTTAGATGTAAAATCTCCATCCAAATGGAATGAATTTCAAAATTTTGGTAGAGTAGCTACCCCTATTTCCTGGCACCTAATCCAAATGAAATTTGTTGTGTGCAATGAAACCTCATGGGGATTGCATCTTGATGCATTAACAAAAATAAAAATCTAAAAGAAAAATGCAAGCATCTAGTGTTGATTATACTTGAATCACGCATGGATTATCTCCCTTGGAATGTTCTTTGTCAGGGGAAATCAATGTTCCATGCCAATGAGTCCCATCTGCCATCCATGTAACCTTCAATACCTTCAGTGGATTTGTAGGTCCACCTGATCTGGGTCTGTTAGCTACCGAATTTACCCATTATCTTTTACTTTTGTGATGTGGTTAGAATTGCATTGGAAAGAACATTAAAATAACACATGTGCATGATTTAAGCAATAGAAAACAAGACAACCATCAACAACATAAGAACATGATACGTTGATAACATAGTTTACCCAGTGTGGGCTATGTCTCTGGGCCTGGTGTCAAGATGGGGTAGGTCGCTTCATATAGTGCTGTAAATGGTGATGATGTACATGGACTATGTTTTCATACAAGGATATATGCCCTCAACATGAGTGGCTTGTCTCTCTACGAGACGTTTCGCTACGGGAGCTCTCAATCACAATGGGCCTCCTATCAACATGACATAATCTCACACAAGGTAAGGATGAGGATCCCTTTGGCAAGGTTACATAGGGATCATAACAATCCATGGTGAATACATCTCACATGAAGTAGAAGCATAGATCTTTCAACATACATCAAGCAAGGATTTAAACAACATATTGCATCTCACAACAAATGATAAAAGAGGCACATTATATTAATACTGCATATACCTCAACCCTTGAAGTTGGTTGAAGAAGTGGATGCTCAACTGCTGAATTAGGTTGCACCATCGAATTTGTGGCGTCGAGAGGCATAAAATTGACTATCGACACTTGGGAATCTGACACAATCACTCCAATCTAGAAAATGGCCAAAAATTGGGAATCTTAACTACTGAAACGGACATCGCCATTGGATTCCTGTCGCCGAGAGGTGTAAAATCGACATAACATATGTCAAATTCTGACTCCGGCAAGTTCGAGACCTCAAGGAATCTTTTTTATAGCCCTCATTATTCTCTAGGCAAGGTTTCGCCCCTCTGGCCACTCATGGTTCCTTCAGTTCGCGGTTCCACTGTGTCTAGATTCTGTCATTTGGCTCCATGTTCCGCCCTGCAAATAAAAAATATTAAACTTTGAATTTCACACCAGTCTCTGCCTTTGGCGCATTGTGAAAAGGCCAGCTTAAATATGTGTGAACCGGCGGACTTTACCACAGGCACACCATTGGTGCAGTGGTAATTAAAGTAAATAATAGAGGAGAGGTCGGGGGATCTCCCGCCTCTCAAAAAATGGTCGTATGGTTTTGTTCTGATATAAAAATAGGAAGGGCTCGATTTTTTTATCACAGCACATAATCGTTGGTTTGTGATATATTTTGGTTCGAATTATTTTTGTTGGCATTAGTTTTGGTGTCGCCCGCTTGGGGGCCGCCACGTGGGCCGAGCGGGTTCGACCCCCGCTGGCACCATGATTCCCGTTTCGTCCAAATGATATGGGCTTCGGCCTTTATAGAGGTGGCATGAGCTGGGTCCACTAGAGGTGGCCCGCCCATTGCCTACATTAACATTGGAGCTCATGGGGTTCGACGAGGGTCATGGCCCCCCGAACCAATTATACATATTTTTTTATATAGATACGAGGGGGGTGGCGGGGGTCATGGTCTGCCACCCTTATATATATATATATATATATATATATATATATATATATATATATATATATATTTGTTTTAATAACAATATAGGTTATTTTTCATTTTAATGAAAATAAGGGTTATTGGGCGAACTAAAGAGGCCACAATTTCGCCTGCTCTTGGGTGTTGGGTTTCCTATCGGTTGACGGTGAAATTGTGAGACATTTAAACTTGGCCCACTGCCCGACTTTGACCGCAACTTTGACTCGCTCTAACTTCTCCATACGGGCTCAGATTGGAGATCTGTTCGCACTATTAGAATCAGGACGATGAGCACTTCAATCTGAACATGGTTCGAGAGAAATACGACCACTTTGAATTTTGACCATGTCTGAGCCCTCTTAGTCTCCTAAAGGTGACTAGAGCCACCTAGATCAATCCTCCCCACTGAGGAGATTTTGGTCCACCAAAAGCATGAAAATTAATCTACGGTTGCTTTGTACCTTGTTTGTACCACAAGTGTCCTGAAAGGTCACCCTTCATTCTCCTTCGCCTTTGTTCTTTGGAGCCATAAGCGATGAGCCGACACTTACATCCTATGAAAAATTGTAGCACAAGCTTATTACAAATTACATGCTTAATTACATGACCAAATATGACCCAAGCATCCCATACTTGTGATGAGTTTATAACACTTACTCAGTGGTCAAGCTTACATTAAAATGGAATCAATACCCCAGCTACCAATACAAGGTCAAAACATCATTGTTGCTTCACAAGTGATGGAAAACACATCATCACTTTTAAATTTTAACATGCAACACATGATTTACAAAATAGGGCCATGAAACACTACCACACCTAGAAAAACCATCTCTCACTTATCAAAGGAATGGGTTATCTCTGTGTGGCGCATTTGCTTGTCGAATAATTGTTTCCGCTAGTTCATGTATGGACATTTTTCCCTTGAGACGCTGCTCTGGATGGAGCCTCCAACACATGGCTCTTTGATGGCCACTTCTGTCACAATGATTGCAATGAGTCCTCTTCCTCCATACTTGCTTTACCTTCTTCTTTTCCTGCAGTGGAGAAGGCCTTTCACGCCTCATCCTCTTTCGTGCTTCCATTCTTTTCCAACACCCAGCAAACACATGGTTATGTAAACAAAAAAAATACATGTTTTTCGATGCCATGATTTATGTTCATTATTAGCAACATGCCTGTAATAAAAATGAACATTAGAATACTGAGACTTGCTATACCTTTCTTGTTGGTATCTGGTGAAATCATGGGGACGAGAGCTTGCCTCATCTCTTTCTCTACAATATGCACTGTTATGGAATGATGGTGTTGTGTTGCCTTCATTCTCTTTCCTCGATGACCTCAACAATGTCTCAGAAGCTACTGACACCTTTGAGCATGGTCCTTCGGTGTACCCCAAACCTTTGAATCGAGGTCTTTGCACAACCTCCAATGGCTAAGTTATGCCTTGACCATTAACACCAAGTCCTCCTCCTTTGTACCCCATCTTAATGAGGAGTCTCATGCCAGATCCTGTAATGGGTATCTCCACATTTCCAACAGACATTATAGCATGTGAAGATGAAACTGAAGATAAATCAACATTGTTTACCTCAATCGTCGATTCTGAAAGAGATGATGAGGGCTTCTCTGAGCCCTTGTTGCGCTTCAATTCCTCCAAGGCCTCTCTCATGGCTCTCAACTGAAGTTGCAATATCTGCTTCTCCTATTTCTCTTATCCTAGTAGCCTCTTTAATTCAACATTCTCTTCTTGAAGACTCTGGTTGATCTCCTCATTCGAATAATGAGAAGACGATGAAGGCGACGATGAAGATGCACAAGCACTGGAAGATGTGGATGAAGCATCGTTCTCTAATATTTCTTTCTCCTCTTCCTCTATTCTCTTCTCATAAGCGTCATACATTATGTCCACCATTTTGGACATCCTCGGCATGGCCTCGTACATGTCTTTGTCATTCTCCATTGTTGCACGTTCAATTGTTGTTCACGCTCGCAATTCACATCAACAAGAAGACCGCTCTGATACCATCTTGATTCGGTTCCGTCGGCTACTGGATTTACCCATGATCTTTTACTTATGTGATGTGGTTATAATTGCACTAGAAAGAGCATTAAAATAACACATATGCATGATTTAAGCAAGAGGAAACAAGACAACCATCAGCAACATAAGAGCACGAGACATTGATAACAAAGTTCACCCAGTGTGGGCTACGTCTCTGGGCTCGGTGTCAATATGGGGTAGTGTTGTGGCCAGCAACAACCCCCCTTTTTTATTTAGTATTATCACTAATATTAAATAAATGGGAACCCTTAGTCAAAAAAATTTAAAAATCGATTAATGCTTATATTTCCTTTTTTCAATAAAACTTACTATCATAGACTTAAGAGAATACCCCTTGAAAAATCTTTAAAAAACTTAAGTTTTATGATAGGATAGAATAAAATCATTCTTTAAGAAATATCGCATCGCAAAAAGGTAATGAATACCTCCTTACAAGTGGAGTTCTAAGATTGCGAGATCACGATACGAAACTACGCACTAAAAGAACATTCATCGCATCGCATGCTTCAAATATCATATGTTACGCTGAAAATCTCAAAACCACCGATATGCGATGGCATATATCGCAAATCGCATTTCGCAGAAAAAACACATTAATGAAGATTTATCATTTGCTGCGATCCAACGATATTGCGATATTGCAATTTTACGAGATTGCGATTTGCGATTTTGCGATTTTGCGAAGAAAATCGCAGATCGCCTTATCAAAGATCTTTAAGGCTCATTGTACGAAAAGTTTTTTCCATAAATCGAGACTTGGTTATGCACTTTAATGTTAATCAATGAATTGGTTGTCATTCATTAATGAAATATGGTTTCATTCTGATCGAAGAGCTATTTCACGTAAGGTGGTATATTTTATACGTCTTCATCATTTAAAACTTTCCTGTCACCTTTTTCCTATCATTATTCTCACTTAATTCGTAAACTGCAGGAGAAAAGAACAGAGAACTATACAAAGCAGTATTCAGGGTATTATGGGAAAGAAAGATAAGGCTCTGAGTTCTGAAGATAAAGAAATGACGCCCTTGTATACAGACACTGCCTGTAACAAAGACGTCGGTATTACTACTTGGGAGGGCATGTATAATCTACTTGAGGAAGAGAACCCCAGAGTAATGGAGGTTACAACTACTGCAGGCTCACGTGGGTCTTCTGATGCGTCCATTACAGAGCTAGCTTGTTCATTCTTGCACCGAATAGCAGCGAGACCCAAAATTCTTCCATACATGGACATGGTTAAATGGGTACTCGACAGCACTGATATTACAAACAGACAGTTTAAGACTCAAGGTCAAGAACTCATTGGCTCATTTACTCCACAAGATTTGAGACTCATGTATCATTTGTCGGAGCCACAGGCAACTTATAACAAACAGTTCATGGAGAAGTTTGCCAAAGAAAATGAAAACTTGGCAGAATGCACCAAGTACTGGTCGAGGAGAGACGAACCATTAAAAAAGGATAAACACAGTATGTATAGTACTGGTTCTCTCACTTCTCCGTATTGTTTTGTTGCTGCTATGCTCTGTAGGCTTTTTGGAAAGCCAGACATTAATAAGTTTTCATCTGAATGACTACCTTTATTGAATGCTGGTGTTAGTGCTACTATTGTAGATTTGGCTAAGATATTATCTGACAACTTAGCCACGACCATTTTGAATTACCGGTCTAAAAGAACTGTTTCTCAGAGAATTTATCCCCCTTTTTACTTATCTGCTTGTGTGATGGATTCAATCTGTTATATTTCTAAGTTTCCTTTAATGGGTTGGAAATGGACGACTCAAGACCCCTTACCCATTCATATTTATCACAAAGAATTATGGGATTCCAAGTTCATTTCCTATTTTTACAAGATATGTCATGGAGTCATGTTGCCCCTGTACAGAATGTTATATGATAAAGACGCTCCAAGGTTTTCTCCTGAAGTAGAGGTAGACATACTTCCTGTTGCTAGATGGTTTGGAGAAGAATTTTTTACATATGTTAGGGTATTTGGAAGTTTTGCTTCACCTCATGTCTTACCTTTGTATGTTCCTGATAAACTCATGGCACGAGAAATTGCTTATCAAACCTGTGGAGAAGGAGGTTTGACTAAAGATTTGAAGGACAAAAAGAAGGCTATTTGGCCGCAATTTCCTGTGGCCTATGGAGCCTTTTCACTATTTAATGTAGGTCATGCATTCAAAGAAGTAAACAACATTACATGTTTACGTTTGTTCAAATTTCCAAGAAGACCGTTCGACCCCTATGATATTGTTAAAAATTTCACTACTGCAGTCAAGATAAGAGTGTTTTCTAAAGAAGATGATCTTTTTGATGACATGTTCCAAGAAAAAAGCACACTTAAAGAGGTTCTACATTCGGCCCAAATACAGTTCCCTCCAACAGAATTTCAAGAATTCAAGATATACAGGGAAAGGAAGTTAACTACTATCCCTTTGGATAAATTACGCTTTGAACCCATAAGGGAACTAACTCCTAGTATTAGTCTCAGTGGAAGTACAGGTACAGACAGATCTAAATCCAAGTTTGGGAGAGAAATGTCGGAACATTCTAAGAGATCTGACAATGACCATGATAAAAGTGAAGGTTCAGTAAAGGATACTGCCCAGTCAAAGGAGCTTCCACAGCAACAGGTTTTGACCTCTCCTCAGCTAAATCTTCCCCCTCTCATTGTACAGCAACCATCGGTCAGAACTGAGTTAGATAAGGAATGGGAGACATTCAATGATTTAATCAATATTGAAGGACAGAACACACAAACACCTGTGAGTAATGTACAGACAAAAAAAGATATAATCACAGGAATAACTGGCAATGTTTCAAAAATGGAACATATTCTCATTACCCCATCCTCTGAACTTATGCTCAAAATAGAGGAAATTCCTCCTCTTGATGTATTTTATAGTCCACAACACAAGGCAATGGTAAGAAGACAAAAGAAGAAAAGGAAATTGGAAAATATGCTCTCTCATTATGCAAAACAATTAGATGTCCTATGGCAAGATCCTACCACTGATCCAACTGAAAATCTCACTAAATTATCTCAAATCACAGGAGCATATGCCTTTGCAGCCATTGATAAAGCATCTGAGGTACGACAATTACTGAATGAGAAAGAAGATCAAGTACAGATTTTGCAACAACGGCTGCAACAAGCCAACGCCAACAATGAAGCACATAAACAGCTTGAAAAATTATAGCATGATTTTCAACAAATACAGATAGGATACCAGAAAAGTTTGGCTGAAAAAGAAAAACAACTACAGGTTATGCAAGAGATGCATAAAGATGATCCCAAGCTTATAGAATTTATCACAGAGTCCATTTTTTTAAATGATCAACTACTGCAGCAACATGAAATATTATGCCAAAGAATATCACAGTGGAACTCTTACTGTGAAGAATATCACAGTGGAACTTTTGGAAAGCCAGACATTAATAAGAAATATTATGCCAATGAATATCACAGTGGAACTTTTGGAAAGCCAGACATTAATAAGTTTTCATCTGAATGGCTAACATTATTGAATGCTGTTGTTAATGCTACTATTGTATATTGGGATAAGATATAATCCGACAACTTAGCCACGGCCATTTTGAATTACCGGTCTAAAAGAACTGTTTCTCAAAGAATTTATCCCCCTTTTTACTTATCTAGTTGTGTGATGGATTCAATCTGTTATATTTCTAAGTTTCCTTTAATGGGTTGGAAATGGACGACTCAAGACCCCTTACCCATTCATATTTATCACAAAGAATTATGGGATTCCAAGTTCATTTCCTATTTTTACAAGATATGCCATGGAGTCATGTTGCCCCTGTACATAATGTTATATGATAAAGACGCTCCAAGGTTTTCTCCTTAAGCAGAGGTAGACATACTTCCTGTTGCGAGATAGTTTGGAGAAGAATTGTTTACATATGTTAGGGTATTTGGAAGTTTTTCTTCACCTCATGTATTACCTTTGTATGTTCCTGATAAACTCATGGCACAAGAAATTGCTTATCAAACCTGTGGAGAAGGAGGTTTGACTAAAGATTCTAAGGACAAAAAGAAGGCTATTTGGCCGCAATTCCTGTGGCCTGTGGAGCCTTTTCACTATTTGATGTAGGTCATGCATTCAAAGAATTAAACAACATTACATGTTTACATTTGTTCAAGTTTCCAAGAAGACCGTTCGACCCCTATGATATTGTTAAAAATTTCACTACTGCAGTCAAGATAAGAGTGTTTTCTAAAGAAGATGATCTTTTTGATGACGTGTTCCAAGAAAAGGGCACACTTAAAGAGGTTCTACATTCGGCCCAAATACGGTTCCCTCCAACAGAATTTCAAGAATTCAAGATATATAGGGAAAGAAGGTTAACTACTATCCCTTTGGATAAATTACGCTTAGAACCCATAAGGGAACCAACTCCCAGTATTAGTCTCGATGGAAGTACAAGTACAGACAGATCTAAATCCAAGTCTGGGAGAGAAATGTCGGAACATTCTAAGAGATCTGACAATGACCATGATAAAAGTGAAGGTTCAGTAAGGGATACTGCCCAGTCAAAAGAGCTTCCACAACAACAGGTTTTGACCTCTCCTCAGCTAAATCTTCCCCCTCTCATTGTACAGCAACCATCAGTCAGAACTGAGTTAGATAAGGAATGGGAGACATTCAATGATTTAATCAATATTGAAGGACAGAACACAGACACCTGTGAGTAATGTACAGACAACAAAAGATATAATCACAGGAATAACTAGCAATGTCTCAAAAATGGAACATATTCCCATTACCCCATCCTCTGAACTTATGCTCAAAATAGAGGAAATTCCTCCTCTTGATGTATTTTATAGTCCACAACACAAGGCAGTGGTAAGAATACAAAAGAAGAAAAGGAAATTGGAAAATGTGCTCTCTCATGATGCAGAACAATTAGACGTCCTATGGCAAGATCCTACCACTGATCCAACTGAAAATCTCACCAAATTATCTCAGATTACAGGAGCATATGCCTCTGCAGCCATTGATAAAGCATCTAAGGTATGACAATTACTGAATGAGAAAGAAGATCAAGTACAGATTTTGCAACAACAGCTGCAACAAGCCAACACCAACAATGAAGCACAGAAACAGCTTGAAAAATTATAGCAGGATTTTAAACAAATGCAGATAGGATACCAGAAAAGTTTGGCTGAAAAAGAAAAACAGCTACAGGTTATGCAAGAGATGCACAAAGATGATCCCAAGCTTACAGAATTTATCACAGAGTCTATTTCCTTAAATGATCAACTACTGTAGCAACAGGAAATATTATGCCAAAAAATATCACAGTAGAACTCTTATTGTGAATAAAGTGATAAAATCAATAATCAATTTGTAGACTTACGACATGATTATGATTTAATTGATAAAAGAGTTACAGAATATTTGGCTTGGCAAGAAACAGAGGAGGGGAAAAGAGCAGGTGCACCTATAATCAATAACAATCACAAAGAAATGCTCTTTAATAATTGGGATGCACAAATTAGGAAAGCAGAGCAAGTGGCAGAAGAAGCAGCCACAGCAGCAAGCAATGTTATTGATTGTATAAATGAAAATTTTCACAAGGCAAATCTGATCTCTGAAACTACTCCAGGGTGTCTACCGAAAGCACAGAAACTGCAGACAGAGTGGAGACAGAAGGCTCAAGAAAAGGCAGAATCGATTAAAAGATTAACAAAGTTAAATTGGGATTCTTACTGGGCGTGTTTGGTAAAACAACACAGCCAGTGCATGACTCTCAAATGTATCATCAATTCTGCCGAGAAGATGGCGCCAGCTCTTTCCGATTTCGTTTTCACAGGACAGTTAAAGTCTGAAGTCGGCCAGCCTACTCTTCTCAAACAAATGTTGAACGCTTGCAATTTCAAAGAACAGATTCACAAGTAGTTAGTTGTTAAGTTTAATTTTAGATTTACTATTAGTTTTGCTTTATTTTTTGCTTAAAATGAGGACGGTCATTTAAAACATATCCTACATTTTTGTAATAAATTATTTTTAGATTTAGTTAGTAGTATTTAAACCCTTCTCATGCATTTAGAGAAGGGTCCTGAAATTTGTCAAAAACTTGTCCTCAGAAAATGCACTTTTGCACCCTCCGAGGAGGTTTTGATGAATGAATGGAACAATATTTATTGATATCTATGTTTAATATCTACTACTGATGTTGCACTTTTGTACTCTTAGTGGATGTTGGATTAAGAAGAGATAAGTCATTATTGCTTGAAGCTCATGAGTAGAAATAGTTATAAATGGTACTTTTATCTCTTAACTATTTCTGCCTTTGTGTTAAAGTGATATTCATGTTCAGTTGTTTATATATTAATGCTTGAATGCTTGAATTATAATTTGGCACTTCTGTACAGAGATAGCTATTTATTTATGCTTAATATGTGAGTAGCTTATTATGCGATATGTTTTTCACAACTGTTTCATCTAACTTTTTATACGAAGTGGTTTATCTTTATTGAATTCTTTTCTTATAACAGTTGAATGATCTTTATTACCAATTGTTATTTGAAATCATTTTAGATCGCATAACGGAAAGATTACATCCCGGGTTAGTTTAGAATTAGATATTTCTGTTTAATTAGAATATAATTACATGTTATTAGATTAGAATTAGAATAAAAGCATTTCACTTAGGAACTTTTAGAAACAAAATATCAATTTTCAACACACACACACACATATTGGGAAACTAGTCCCATTATCCCCAGTCGGACCCACTACACCAAACAGAAAAGGAACTGCCAACCAAGGTCCGGACCGGGTGGGTATCCCCCTTGTTGTAGACCCGATTTTCGGGGCTTCAACAGGTAGGTCACTTCATATATTACTGTAAATGGTGATGATGTACATGGACTATGTTTTCATACAAGGATATATGCCCTCAACATGAGTGGCTTGTCTCTCCACGAGACGTTCCGCTACGAGAACTCTCACTCACAATGGGCCTCCTATCAATTTGATATAATCTCACATAAGGTGACGATGAGGATCCCTTTATCAAGGTTACATAGGGATCATACCAATCCATGGCAAATACATCTCACATGAAGTAGAAACATAGATCCCGCAACATACATCAAGCAAGGATTTAAACAACATATTACATCTCACAACAAATGAGAAAAGAGGCACATGATATCAATATTGTATATACCTCAACCCTTGAAGTTGGCTAAAGAAGTAGATGCTCAACTGTTGAATCTGGTTGCACCGTCGAATTCGTGGTGTTGAGAGGCATAACATCGACTATCCACAATTGGGAATTTGACACCATCACTCCAATATGGAAAATGGTCGAAAAATGGGAAGCTCTGCTGCTGAAACGAACATCGCCATTGGATTCATGTCGCCGAGACGTGTAAAATCGAGATAACATTTGTCAAATTCTGACTCCGGTAAGTTCAGGACCTCAAGGAATCTTTTTGATACCCCTCGTTATTCTTTGGGTAAGGTTCTGCCCCTCTGGCCGCTCATGGTTCCTTCAATTTGTAGTTCCACTGTGTTTGGATTCCGTCATTTGGCTCCATGTTCCGCCCTGCAAATAAAAAAATATTAAACTTTGGATTATGCATCGGTCTCTGCCTTTGGCGCATTGTGAAAAGACCAGCTTAAATATGTGTGAACTGGTGGACTTTACGACATGCGCACTGTTGGTGCAGTGGTAATTAAAGTAAATAATAGAGGAGAGGTCGGGGGATCAAATCTCGCCTCTCCAAAATTGGTCATATGGTTTTTTTGTGATATAAAAATAGGGAGGGTGCATTTTTTTTTTTTATCATAGAACATAACCATTGGTTTGTGATATATTTTGGTTCAAATTATTTTTTGTTGGCATTAGTTTTGGTGCCACTCGCTTAGGGGCCGACCACATGGGTCGGACGGGTTTGACCCCCACTAGCACCGTGATTCCCATTCCATCCAAATGATACGGGCTTCGACCTTTATAGAGGTGGCGTGGGTCGGGTCTACCGGAGGTGGCCCTCCGATTGCCTACGTTAACATTGGAGCTCACGGGGTTCGGCGGGGATCATGGCCCACCGAACCAATTATACATATTTTTTTTATATAGATACGAGGGGGGGCGACGGGGGTCTCTCGGGTGCTAGGTTACCTGCTAGTTAACGGTGAAATTGTGGGACATTTAAACCTGACCCACTACCCAACTTTGACTTGCTCTAACTTCTCCATACAAGCTCAGATTGGAGATTCATTCGCACCATTGGAATCGAGGCGACGAGCACTTCAATCTAAACCTAGTTCGAGAACAATATGACCACTTTGAATTTTGGCCATTTCTGAGCCCTCTTGGTCTCCTAAAGGTGTTTGGAGCCACCTAGATCACCACCTCCCAACTCAATTTGTGATCTCTTTGAACAAATCCCTTCATGAGCATTGTAAGCATTTGATCTTCCCCTGATAGAATCTAGAAATGAATTTATCCTTATCTTCAACTCATCATACTCTCTCTCAAACCTCCTGCGCTCCTTCACAAAATCTGGTTTCACTTTTTTTTAGTGAATTCGCATTTTAAATTGAAATAACTATCGGGATTGCAAGGCTTTATGCTATGCTTTCTACATAAAGGTACCTAGATTCTAGAAAATCTTGCAACTTCTGCAAGAGCTTCATGTGTGAGAAGAGACCCACCATCATTAGATAAGTAGCAATGGATATTCTCAACATGATATTTAGCTACAACAATAAAAAGAGTAGTATTGACAATAACAAGAGGAGGCTCCTTGTCTGGGTCAATAGTAGAGACAAATACATCAATCCCTGGAAGATCATATCTCCCGCTTGGTTTCTTAGGGCTTGGACACTCAAATCTCTCCTTGAGAACATTCAAATTAGCCATTTTATTTATGAGACAAAGCTTGGGGAGTTGGTACATAACCCATGAGAGAGTAAACCGAATCTCACATAGCACTGACAATCTCCATATCCACATTGAAACATCGTGTGATTCGTAGGGAAGATTTAATGAGGTCATGGATTGTGGAAATTTTATGCTAATTTTGAATGCATATATTTCTGAAATTGATGGTGATGTTTCTTGTCACATATTGGTGTTTGGATTAGTGTGAATTTTATCACAATGAGCTGGTATTTCTGGTGGACAGGTTCCCTTGGCCCTCGTGGGGTAAGTGTTTTAGTTTATATTTTCACATCTACTTCTAAGTCAAGTTATTGGTCCTTGAAACTTTGATAAATTTGGGGAGAGAAGTTCTTTAGTGTTTCATTATTATTTCTTCATTATAGCATGGTTCCTCACTTTGTGGAAATCAATGAAGGGTCTCATTGCAATGATATTTCTTTTCATTTTGCGTCTCTGAATCATTTTCATACTTTTATTATTAAATTACTTGGAATGTATATATGTTTTTGCTTGTCAGACAAAATTCTACAAGCAAACACGACTTTATTTCTTACTGGTTTCCTAATGATCCATGAAGGGTTTCGAGACGAGTAGGATTAAAACATCTCTCACACAGTTACAACAAAAAATATTTACCAATGGTAATGTGCTTCTATCCTGTAGTTCCTTATGATTCTTGGTTTAGTTTTATTGCATCGTTACAAAGTTCTCTAACGAAAGTATTATCCTCTCTTTATTCCTCGTTGTAATTATTTAGGATTTTAGGGTTAGGTTATCGTACCAAGAGAGCCATGTGTTGTACATGGTGGGGGTTAGGTTCATTGAATCAATGATCCATTGAATATGGACATTAGAAGAGTCCCCTGCAAACCAAGTTCAATATCAATGCCAGGTGTCTCCTACAAACCAAGTTCAATATCAATGTTAGGTTGCATATGTTGAGGTCACACAAATTGAGGTGCTCGATAAGGTGAGGGTGAACGATTCATCAACACTCGTTGTGTTTATGGGTGGGTGGATTGAAAGTAAAATTCATTGAATACCAACATTTACATAGATCTATCTTAAGCTGAACACAAATTGAGGTGCTCTATTGGGTGATGTTAGGTGATTTAAACACTGTGTCTATATAGGTGAATTGAAGGTACATTGCACTGAATATGAATATTAACACATTTGTTTAAACCTGGTCTGATATGCATATATGGGTTGTGAATCTTGACTATGTATTTTTACAACATAGAAATGGTTCATGTATGAAACCTGAGTATGCATACTTGGGCTTCACAATCTCGATGAGTTTTTCAAACCCATATTTGGATGGGTTAAATGATAAACATCTTGTTGCATTTGTGTTGCTTCATTATATTGCATTGTTGATTGCTTTTTGGGTAACTTGTACCTCTTTCATTGCAGAGAAAATTCCAAACCATTAGTGAAAGCTTTAGAGATAAATCTGAGAAGAAACAGGGAGTGACGTTGGTTACAAGGATAATGAGAATTGTATGAAATTGCTTGGCATAAATATTGCCTTTGTTTGATTCTCCCAGTGGACCTTGGAAAGTTTATGGAGTTGCTAAGAGGGCTAAGCCACATTGGTCTCTAGATAGTCCATTGGAATATGTTCAATGTGATGTTTTATATAGAGAGAAAAATTAGAAAATATCTCATTGTTGAAGGATGCCAATGGAAGAATGTTGAGTAATTTGTTAGAAGCCCTCCTACCCAGTGCAAAGAATTTATAGCATATTTGTCTTCAGACTGGTTAGAAGCATTACATTGGTCCAGTTGATGTAGTAGCAAATAATCGTAAATATCAACCCCACGAGACACCCTTTCATGAGGAGATTCATATGCTACATGTGCCCAATTTTTACTACATTCTCAAGGATATTGTATTTGAGGCTGCAAAGAAGTAAGAAGGATTAACTTGGTCCATTCATCATCTGACAAACATATTTGGCTTCTCTCCTTGGAGCTTCATGAATGTTTTAGGCACATTGTTTGTTTACACTGCCATTTGAAAACATGAGGGGTTGTATTTCAAGTACCTAGGGAACAATATTTCATGGGAACAATTTATGGATGCATATGATGCAGAACAAGAAATTTGGGCTACCACGGATCCTTATCTAGAGAACTAGGCCTTTGATTATGTTAATGGAGACGTGTATAAATGGAAACATCACTAGAGAAAACTTGCACATAAATTTGATTTGGAACCATTACCATATGAGGGTGAAGGGTTCAAGTTGAATGAGGCAATGAAAGACAAAGTTCCGGTCTGGGATGCAATTTTTAATGAAAATAAGCTCTTGGATTGAGCACTTGGATATATCAGATTTTTTTCATCTATGCTCTTCTTTCATATGCGTTGTCGACTTACGACATTTCCTTTGCAACATCTGGTGCAAATACTAGTTTACAATACCTTATAATATGACCAACATTTTCGTAATATTTCTTTGGGCATTAATTGGTTTTCTCTAGTGATCATATAGTAATATATTTTATTGTATATTTGGTCATTAATTGTGACAATTAATGACTAAATCAATGACTTAATTAATGGCTAAATATACTACTAGACGATAAAATTGAGACAATCAATTAATGACTAAGCTAAAAACGACTAAAAGTTGGTTGTGTTATAAGACATGTAAATTAGCTACTACTGGTCACAGATTGAAAAATGGTCGTCTATATGCAAATTTTAGTCATTTTTTTAGTAATTAATTAGCCATTTTGTACTAGTGCATCCGGGTATTACGTTAACATACAAGGAGGATGTATTAGAATAGGGGGACATGAGTTTGGATGGTCATTTATGGTAAAGGAAGGTTATTCATATTTCACTCAGGAGCATAGGGCACACAACAAACCTTCTTGGCTATCCCACATGTGGTGTTGGGAGATTCCCTTGTAACTAAGGTGTTTCATCTAGCTGGTTTTCTTAATAGGTTTCTCATGTGGGATAACCTTAATAAAAGAGGGTTTCAGGGGCCTCGTATTTGCTCATCGTGTGGTAGGAAGAACAAAGTGGCAACTCACCTTTTTCTCTCCTGTAATTTTGTAGTTTAAATATGGAATGAGGTCATTAAGTTGCTTAATCTACAAGTTGAGGTGGATAGAACATCAATCAGAGTGAATCTGCTGCATTGGTTTGATGGGCAAAAAGAGTACAAGTCTCTTCCCTTTTATATCTATTGGGGAGTATGGAGTTGCAGGAACACGTACATTTTTTAAAATTTCGTCCCTGATGTGAGGATTGTTAGCCCAGGGATTGTGGCTTACTTTCAGGAGATCGGGCCTTGGAGGTCTAAACCCATTGGTAGGACTTCTCTTTATAAGAATATCGACTGTACTTCATCGATGAGTTTTTTTGATGGAACATCCTCTGAAGGGATTTACAAGTGTGGAGCTATGTTAGTCTTAGATCATGACCTTTCCTATCGTTTCTTTTGGCGCGGGGGTGAAGGCTACAACAATAGGGCCAAATTTCTTGCACTATGGGGCCTGTTTGCAGTGTGCAAATTGGTTGTCGTTAGAGGAGCTTGTTATTGTTGGAGACTCAAAATTTATTATTCATTGGGCTCGAGACCTCTCTTCTTTTGGTTCACCCATCCTTCACCGCTAGAAGCAACGGATTCGTGCTCTGTTGGAGTCTTTTATAAGCATTCATTTCTCTCATATCTTCTGCGAGTAGAACTCAAAGGAAGATCTCCTCTCCAAGCATGGGAGATTTGCTCCCCTAGGAATTTTGTGCTATTCATCTGTTCTTGATGGGATTTTCAGTGGCCATGGAAGCTTTAGGTTTAAGAAACTATTTTTTTCTCCTTTTTCAACTCTTGGCAGCAAGGTTGTTTTATTTTTCTCGGTCTCTGGCATGTTTCTTTTGCGGCATGTTTGTTTTTTCCAAGTACGATTTCCGTAGTCACCACATTTTCTTTGGTATTTGTTGTTACCATTTTGAGTATATAGAATCTCCCAATTTGGTTGCTTCTTGCATCACCATTCCCATCTGGGAATTTCCTTTTTGTTTCTAGTAGTGTATGGGTTCATCACACACAATATGTAACTACTTTTGTTTAATGAAAGCTAGTTGTTTTTTGTTTTTGTTTTGTTTTGTACAGGATGCATTGATTTCAATGTAGTTGTTGATTTCTAATCCTATTTGATTGTTTGCACTAGATGCACTGATTTTAGTGTAGTTGTTGATTTATAATCCTATTTGATTGGTTGCACTAGATGCAATGATTTCATTGCAAATGTTTATTTATAATACTCATTGATTGCTTACACTAGATGCATTAATTTCAGTGTAAGCACAAAAAATTAACAAAGTGCATTGATTTTAGTGTAAGCACGAAAAAATTAACAAAATGCATTGATTTTTGTGTTACAGTAATTCAACCATAAATATATTTTTTGAATTTTCATCTTACATGAAATGTTTGCTTCTTGAAACTGTAAACTATTCTGTAATTGACTACATTCTTATTATTCCCATTTTCCGTCATTCAACATTTTAGTCACTTTGCATTCAAACGAGTTAATAGAAAACACCTATCATTGAAAATTACTTGGGGTTTAACACTCCATAAGTGACAATGATTAACTTTGGAGAACGATACTATTAATATTGGAGAGCAAGAGAGACAAGGCATGATGTTTACTATGATAACTCTAGTTAAAGATTTGAATGGTCTACGATTTCGACCACTCTTTTCATATGATTGATGTGAAAAGATGGCAAAACTAATAGGTGTGACAATATGAACAATAAAAGAAAATAGTTTGAGATTGATCACTATGAAGACTATTTGTACTTGACTACATTTTAGTATTCACATTTTCTATCATTCAACATTATTACATTGTCACTTTGCATTCAAAATAGCATTCAAGAAAGAGATAAAAACAAAATTTGGTGTGAACGTGGATGGTTGAAACTAGTCTAGATCCATCTTAACCCCAGATCTATTAAGCGTCGAGAGGAATCAAATTTCTCAAGGTGCAAACCTTTAATCGAGTTTTGCACTCAAAAAAGAGGTTTGCACCTTGAAATATTTGATGCCCATTGACGCTTGATAGATCTGGGGTTAAGATGAATCTATGCTAGTATATAAGATCAATAATGATCCCTTATACTTGCCACCCCATACTTTTAGAATATTTTTGGCTCCAAAACGCATAAAATTTAAGAAATGTAAAAAATAAAAACTAAAAAAATGATTGTCATAAAACATTATTACTATTTTAATGAAAGAAAGGAAAAAAACATTTTAAACATCCATAAGGCTAAAAATAGCCTATGGGACAAGCCACTCGACAAATAGATTTTTACATTTCAACCCTTCTCTTGTTCAACGTAATGATGAGTGCCCCAACTCCTTAATCGTCCCCTCACTGAATAAATTATCCCAAGAGCTCGTTGTGAGAGTATTTGCGTATATGTCCCTACTGTCCTTTAAGGCTTCACATTCTAAAATAATTTGTTTTCTACTTCCACTTTTTCGGAAGTGAAAAAAGTACACACTATTTCTTCCCAATCTTCTTTTGGTATTTTCTAATGTCCAATTTCACAATAGAGTTTGTGAGAGTTAGTCCTTAATTGGGCAATGAGAATTTTAGCTCTCCATGGTATATTGCCCCCCATGTGCACTTTTTGATGATGATTGCAAGTGGGATTGAACTATTTAATGGAATACTTTTTCTTTCCCCCTATTCCTTTATCCCAATACAATTGTGGAACTTATCAATAACAAAAGCTTTTATCTCTTTACCAGTTGTGGGACACATGTTCAGGTAAATATCCCCTTTATTAAACCATTTGATATTTTTCCGCACCCAAGTATTCTTTCTTTTGTACAAAATCTAATTGAAAACAATCTTAGACCATCTATCCTCTACCATTTTCTTTGCTCTTTTTAAATGTCTTATGAGTCGCGTCATAGCAAGTGCTTCAATAGGGACAACCCCCATTTCACTCAACATGATATCACAAGGGACTGAACTTTTAATTTTGTACCTATTTGTAATCAAACGTTTTTGGATTTTCTCAATTTGCTTCCATTGTAAGTTAGAGGTACTATTGGCCCGCAATTCACACCCATAGAGAACAACCAGAATAAAGCCCAAAAAGAGTTTAGGTAGACTTCCAATCCCATAACTCTGTCTCTCTACACCTATTTTGAAAAGTATAAAACACTTTCCAGCCTTATAAAGTCTCTTCTTTTTGCAACTTTCCCAACTTAGATTTTATTGGAGTCAAATCCAAGGTGTTTGTAATATGCTACTTCTTCAAGAGTGTTGCCTTCAAAGAAAAACTTATGGTGATTATGATTGCTTTTGTTAGAGAAAACTACCACTTTCATCTTGCTAATATTGACTTACATCCCCACCGTTTTACAATAAAGCTCAAAGGAAAGTAAGTGCTCTTGCAAGCCAAGAGCAGATTTATCAATTAAAATAAGGTCATTTGCATACACAATAAACCTTATCACAAAATCACCCAAAAGGGCACCATCACCATCTTGATTGTTTAACTACTCTTAAAGTTTGTCAATATCATTGACCAAATAGCATAGGTGACAAAGGAAACCCTTGCTTGACCTCGATATTGCTCCTAAAACTTTCAGATATGCTAGTTGAAGTTCTAATTTTGACTTTAACCTCTTCATATAGCCTATGGACAATAACTCTGAGATGTAAAGGAGCCCTAAGTTCCTCCATTACGCGCCAAAGTTTATCCCTAGGGACTGTGTTAAAAGCCTTCTTAAAATCAACAAAGCAACAAACGACTTCCTCCTCCCCCCCCCCCCCACATTTTTTCAATGATGTGTCTTAATGTTATACCATGATCAACTTCAGAATGCTCGGTTCTAAAATGTTGGGAAACCAACTCCAAAAATAGAAGAAAAGAGATATCAACGCCTTAGAAATAAGCCAATTCAAGGGGGCAACCTCCAATACATTACATGAATGAACAATTCTTGGATGATACAAATGACCAAAACCTACTTCTATATATAGGAGTCCATGGGCCCACAATATAATCCTAGCGGGGCCACAATGTAATCCTAGCCGACCTAACAATAATAATGTAAGGGCACAATAATAACAACCTGGGGGTTACAGGGGTACAACAATAACAATAAGGGGGGCTACACTAACATAATAAGGGACTACACTATTAATATAGGGACTTAGCATGCCACTCTCCTTCAAACAAATGTTGTCCTCAACGCTTGATTATTTCTTGATGTTTCTGTATAAAATTCTCATCCTCCCATGTGGAATCTTCTACAGGAAAGTTCTTCTACTTGCTGAGATACTCTGAAATTGATCATACTTGTCGAGTTCTTGTTTCTATGACTGCTTCAGAACTTCTTTCGATATGATGTTGATCTTCCTGTTGTTTCATTAGATACTGCACCAAAGTTAGGTTATCCTTTGAGAGCTCGAGAACTTGTTGTTGATGCTCGATGTGATATTCCACTAATTTATCATCCATATTAGCTATTACTTGATCCTTCAAACCATCCAAATTAGCCTCCATTTTTTCTTTTAAACTATCTATGTCATCTTCGGTTGCTCTTCGTAAGATCGAAATTTGTTGCACTTGGTACCATAATTTTGATATATCATACTGCAATTCTTCCTCTTCATGTGTCATAGTATAGCTTTTTGAGGGCTTAATGGGTATGGAATTATTTTTTGGAGGCATTATAGAACCCAATACTGATAAAAATTCTAAACTATGCCCTTGGAATCACTTCAAGCTATTTTTCAAACAAGACTTATGCAATTTCAAAAAACAAACACACACATTTCTCTTTCTTTTGAGGAGCTCGATATTGAAACTGAATTATCTCTATGATTTCGGATTTTCAATATCTAAAATTTGGTCATGTAGTAGCTCTCTGAATCTTCTTTCAAATGCCACAGGTCTGACCTGATTTGGATGCTTCAAGAAAAAGTTATGCCCAATATCCCACAATGACCTAATTATGGACTAGTTCAGTAGAGCGAACTTTTACGACTTGCCACATGTCACTGTTTTCTCCTTTGGCTCTGAAATTTACAGACAGGAAACTACAGTCTGTGTACTTCCAGTCACATTTTACAGAATTCCAATCCAATGCTCAGAGAGAGAGTTATGAAGGTTTTCCCACAATCACCTCTTTGAGATGAAATTCGGGAGCCTGAAAAAGACCTAACTTTCACATATCATATCTCCAAAAATATTGCGAACCAAGCTCTGAAATTTTGCAACGATGTTCCTCAGGATTTCAGATTTGCGCTCTAAAAATTTCAGCTTCTGAACCTTCGTAGAAAAAAAGTTATAGTTCAAATTCCACGATGACCTTTTTAAGTGAAATTCAGGAGCCTGCAAAAAGCCCTAACTTCCACATATCATATCTCCGAAAATATTGCGAACCAAGCTCTGAAATTTTGCGACGATGTTCCTCAGGCTTTCGGCTTCGCACTCTAAAAATTTCAGCGTCTGAAACTTCGTAGAAAAAAATTTATAGCGAAAATGCCACGATGACCTATTTGGAGCAGCGAAACTCTAGAATTCGAAGCTCTGATACCAAATGTTGGGAAACTAGCTCCAAAAATAGAAGAAAAGAGATATCAACGCCTTAGAAATAAGCCAATTCGAGGGGGCAACCTCCAATACATTACATGAATGAACAATTCTTGGATAATACAAATGACCAAAACCTTCTTCTATATATAGGAGTCCATGGGGCCACAATATAATCCTAGTGTGGCCACAATGTAATCCTAGCCGACCTAACAATAATAATGTAAGGGCACAATAATAACAATATGGGGGTTATAGGGGTACAACAATAACAACAAGGGGGGCTACACTAACATAATAAGGGACTACACTATTAATATAGAGACTTAACATAAAACCTGCTTGCCCTTTAACACTTTTACCCTTTCCTCTCGCCCACTTCCTAATTCTATTTTCTATCATACTTCCAAATAGTTTTGCAAACAAAGGATTTATCATTATGGTCCTATAATTAGAGGGATTATTGATGTCACCGCTCTTGAAAATAGGTATTGCTAGATGAGTTGTCTAATTTGTAGGGAACGACTGCTGAATGATGTTGTTGAAGATTTTCACAATGTGAGGTGCAATAGTTTTTAAGCCTCACTTTAGACACTCTGCTCGAAGTTCAACTAAGTCTTTTACTTTTTCAATACCCAACTTCTTAATACTGATCTCGACCTCTTCCACAGTAAAAAGCTTAGTAGTAGTGTTGACCAATGGGGGAAGGGTGGGGGTCAGCCTTAGAATTCTACTCATAAAGCTGCCTTGCATAATCAAACCATTGATAAGTTGTGATATTATTTTCAGTTTGTTTCTTTCTCGGTTGAAGCTCCTTTTAAAATAATTGGGGGTTATTTTTTCGTAGGAAGATAATTTCTTTCCTCATTGAGACCATGAAATCAATGTTTTTCTTTCTTAAGATCTACTTGTAAACTTTAAGGTCTATTCCTTTCTTGTTTGGCTCTTTCAAATTTCCTACTTTTTTGCATTCATCATCAAACCAAACATTAAACAATTGGTTTCATAGTTTCTATTTTTTTGCTCTTTTGCACTCCACAAGTGCCCTTTGAATTAAATTTGTTAGCTCGTGACTATGAAGACCATGTGAAAGAATTTTTTGCTTCTTGAAAAGCCTCTCAAAGTGCTATGTTAAAGATGTTAAATTCTTCTAGAGTTATAAAAAAATTTTCTGCCCCTGTGTCAATACACTCAAGTTTTGACCCAAGCTACTTCTTTTCAATAACCAAAAAAACATTTAATGAACTAGAATAAAATCTAAAACCTTACCAATAAAACAATACTCTATCAATGGCACCAACGAACCAAAAAACAATACCTTAAAATACAACCTACAACCAAGTACAGAGCCCATGATATTTTAGCACAGAGATGGTTCAGCCAAGATTTAACCCAAGTTAGCCAAGATTTAACCCAATGATATGGATGTAGACCTTTTACTCCGCACTACATTGCTCATAAAATATTAAAACAAATACTACGGAATATCCCTAAGATATTTTACTAGAGGCTGAAGGCCTTAGGGTTTAAGGCTCCGATATAATCTATATCTGTTCCACTTGTTCAATGGGCCGGATGCATGCTTAAACCCCAGTCGACTGTAGGTTTTTTTAGGGTTTTATAAAACCGTGGCTGCTTCAGTTGTTCCGAAATTGAGCGGCATGGCAGGCATACAGCTGAGTTCAAAGGCAGCCAAAGCCGCTGCGGCTTTGCCCCTATTGAGATCTCTCAATGGAGGACCATCAGGGTTTCGATTCTCCTCGTGTTCGTTTCGTCTAAAGAATCCCGTTCCCATAAACCCTTTTTCGCCCGTCTCTCGGGGTTTCACTCGAAGGGTTTCAATCCTCCGAAGCCTGCAATCCGCCAGTCAGTACGACATCAGGAGAGCTAAAATCATCAACAGCGATATCAGCCATGTCAGATGCTTCCACTCTCCAGTCGGAGCGTTCGGCTGCAGTGCGGGTTCCCAGTTGTTGGCGGAATATGCTGTTGCAGAGGATGAGAGGCACGCGTCTTGGGCGTCAGGAGGTCGAGACGCCTCGGATTCTGAATACGGCGACTATGATAAAAAAACCGGAGCCAAAAAGAAAGTTGGCGGTGACGATGAAGGGCTTGAGGTTGCCAAGCTCGGAATTGATGAAGAGATTATTAATTCTCTCGCCAGGCGTGGTATTGCTAGATTGTTCCCCATTCAGGTCTGTGTTAAAAATGATAATTAACTCTCCTTTACTCATGGGATTTCACGGTTTCTTATTCAATCATGCATTTCTTTTCTGTTTTTCTTTATGCCAGGGTTTATCATCTGAGATGATGAATATCTGTAGTTTTACTGGTCCAGATGAGCGCCTTGGGGCTTTGACACAAAAAAAAAATGCGAGAGTACTATTTGTTTTCCTTTTCTTTGGTATAGTTCACTTCTACTGTGGTTTCACATTGTAAAATTTGTATTGATGGGTTCCAATCAACTATTCTTTTATATATGTTGGAAACTCAACTATACTCTCCTCCCCATTTCCATCCCTGTCCGCGCTCTCTCTCTCTATATATATAGAGAGACTGCATATAGAAATATACAGCTGCTGTGCCGTACTTCTGTTGCAAAAATCAACCACCCGGACTTGCATCCGGCCTCATTCATAGCCGGTCCCGGGATTTCGAACTTGGTTGTTCCCTTCAATATAAGTATGATCATCTTGCTAAGGCAGCTTATTATTCTTATTTTATATTTTGCCAACAAAGAAATAAATCATATTAAACAGACAGAATATAAATCAAAGCACTGGTCCAGCCGAAGGGTGTAATCATAATGGAAATCAACACCATCAAAATTGATATACATTCAGATCCAAAGTCCAGGCCGAGATTGTCCTCTGGTCCAAGCAGCACATTACAGAAAACTCTTAAAGACTGGAATGGTGATTGTTTCTTTTTAGCTGTTGCTTGTGGCGTCTACCCCGGTAGCCCTTTTTTTTATCATAAAAATACCATGCATGTACTTATTCCTTTATTCAAAGGTAAAAATAATGCATTTTCTACAGAAAGTTCTGTCCAAGATTGTCCCTCAAAATAGAACAGAGACTTATTGGAGACACAAATGGCATTTTATTGTGATTCCTCTACAATGCCGGTGCTGCCTTCACCACCTGAGTCATTGTTTTTGTTTTCAGAACTGAAAGAGGATGGAGCACACATACGTAGAAACGTTTCCCTCAGAAAAAAATCGTAATTTTGTTTATGGAAACAAATCACATTCTGCGGATGCCCAAGGCATTTCCCTGCCCTTTTCAAGTTTAACCTTACTCTGTAACTCCTCCATAAAGAAACCTCCAGATTGGCGAGTTTTCTCCCCTCATAATAAGATCACACTCCCAAGAGAGAAACAAATTCTCTCCCTTTTCAAGTTTAACCTTACTCTGTAACTCATCCATAAAGAAACCTCCAGATTGGTGAGTTTTCTCACCTCATAATAAGATCACACTCCCAAGAGAGAAACAAATTTTCTCTCCTTAGATACGATTAGAGTTTTTACTCAAAATATGAATCTCATACAAACATCAAGAACCTGCATCAGTTATAAATTCAAAATCCACAGCCAAAATATATTAGCAAATAACCCAACATATTCTTTTTAAAAGAAAGGTCCTTGATTGTAGCCTGCCAATAAAATCCTTGTGTTTGCCCCAGATGATGTGTCACAGTCCCAGACCCAAACCCAAGCCAGCCTTGGAGAGCTGATCTGCCAGTTCTCTATAAACATGTCGGAAGGTGCCATTAGGAATTAATTCGTCAATAATTTAACTTCCTTGTATAATGGCCTCAATAGAAAGTTTTGCATGGTAGTTATCCCTTTCATCAAGTTAATAACCTGCATGGAATCCTCCCATTACTTACAGCTTTTGCACTTGCTAAACAGCCAAAGAGAAGCAATTTTGAAGCCATCAACACCATTTCGTTGTTTGTACTTCTGTCCATGCTTTGAACTTTAAAGTATGGTGATTGGAAAGAAATAGTATTCCCCCCCCACACCCCCTCTCATAGGATCATCCTGCAACGCTCTATAAAGAGAAAGCCTAGGTCCTTGATTTATCTATATCTTCTCAAATTATTATTCGAGGTGTTTGATCATCTTTTACTTGCTTGAAGATTTTTAATATGGTCAGTCTTTGTTAACTTTAAAAATAGTATTACCCCGACACCCCCTCTCGTAGGATCATCTTATAACAAAAGCTAAATTATGCTTTCTCTTTCTGCACTTATTGTTGGGTGATCATTTTTTACTTTCTTGAAGCTTTTTAATATGGTCAGTCTTTGTTAGCACAAAGCATTAGAGGAATAAGTGTATCTTCAAAAAGGTAACATGTTGGAAGGTAATATTGGGAATTAATTCTTCAATAATGTAACTTCCTTGTATAATGGCCTCTAGAAAATTTTGCATGGTGGTTAGCCTTTCATCTAGTTAATAACCTGCATGGAATCCTCCCTTTACTTGTAGCTTTTGCACGTCCTCAACAACCAAAGAGACGCAGTTGGAATCCTCCCATTACTTGTAGCTTTTGCACTTCCTCAACAATCAAAGAGATGCAGTTTAAAAGCCAACAATTCGGTTTTATTGTTTGAACTTTGTACTTTTGTGTATGCTTTGAACTTTAAAGTATGATGATGAAAAAGAAATAGTATTCCCCCTCAACACCCCCTCTCATGGGATCACCTTGCAACGCTCTATAAAAAAAGGCCCAGGTCCTTGATGTTAGAAAAGAAATAGTGCTCCCCCTCGACATTGCCTCTCACGGGATCACCCTGCAACGCTTTATAAAAAAAGCCCAAGTCCTTGATTTATCTATTTCTTCCCAAATTATGATTCGAGGTGTTTGATCATCTTTTACTTGCTTGAAGCTTTTTAATATGGTCAGACCTTGTATAGCACAAAGCTGTGGAGGAATAAGTGTACCTTAAAAAAACTCGCAATTCCTTGAGATTTGTACTTTTGTTTATATTATCCCCCTAAACACCCCCTTTCGCAGGATCACCCTGCAATGCTCTAAAAAAATCCTAGGTCCTTGTTGATAAAAAAGAAATAGTATTCCCCCTCGACACTCCCTCTTGTGCGATCACCATGCAACTCTTTATAAAAAAACCGTTTTATCTATCTCTTCCCAAATTATGATTCAAGGTGTTTGATCATATTTTACTTGCTTGAAGCTTTTTATATGGTCAGACCTTGTATAGCACAGAGTTGTGGAGGAATAAGTGTTCCTTCAAAAAGCTCGCAATTCCTTGAAATTACAGTTCCCAAGCTATAGTGAGAGGAAGGGCTTTAGTGTAACACACCCAACCCCTTAGTGCCTTATTAGGGCTGTGGGGCATAATTAGATCCGACCTTCAAGGTTTATTATGAAGATGGGGTTATCAAATTTCCTATTTCCTATAATGTGAAGTGAAAGTAAAATTAAAAATGAGAGTAAAATTGTAGAGGTTGAAGTAATTTAAATATTCCAAGTGTTAGGATAAAGTGGGTTGCAAAAATAAAGTGATGTAGTGAACTGAGGAGAGGCCTCCAAAGATTGATAAGGTATGGAAGATGATAAAATTCATGAGTGTGGTAAGTCATGAAGGTGCAATGAGTGATGTGGGGTCCAATTTGGTCATTGTGGAAAAGTGGGTGCAATTTAGTGATTGTGGAAATGCGGGTGCAATCTAGTGATTGCGGAAATGCTGTTGCAATTTGACTGATGTGGGCTTGTGGGTTTGGAAATAGATGAAAGACCTTGCAACTTATTTTGGCAAAGTCACGAAGGAGGGGGGGAGAAAGGATGCAAAAAATGGCTAAGTAAAGTTCAAGGTAAGTAAATAATGCAGGGGTAGTAATTTTGTATTATAATAACGCTTTGTCAAAATTTCAAAAATAAGGGTGGGCCCTGGGGAATGTTGAAAAATGTAACTAGGTTCGATCTTCATAATATTATCATTGTACTTGTATCATTATGTATTTCGTGTAAAAGCAAAAAGAAGAAAAATAAATATTATTATCATTATTATTTTCTAGTCAAAGCATGTTATTTCATGCTTCTAAGCTTTATTGAGTCAAAAGTAAAATTTGTCATGTGTCAATCTATTGTACTTGAGTCAAGTCCCATTTGGGCTTTCGTAAGAAAAGAGGAAAAACAATTTTATTTGAGTCAAGAAGAGTCAATTTGTACTCCACAAGACCAAGTCAAGCCTCCTAGACAAGACAGACTAGAAAGGCACCTATTTGACCTCTTGGATGTGTATATATAGAGAGAAGTTTGACCTCATTATAACTTCACCAGATCTATTTTTGTGCCAAGAAAAGAGAAAGGGAGACCAACGAAAAGACAAGAAAAGAAGAACGAAAAGTTAAAGGAGAGTACTCTTGTGTTTTTTTGCCCTCAATTTTCCACACGTGCAAAAAATTTGATCTTCTGCAGGGCTGAATTTTTGGGAGTAATTGGAGGGCCAAACATTAAAGTTTGACCAGATTTGAGGAATCTTGACCAACATTTACTTTGTTGGATTTGACTTGGTTGAGGAAGGTTTGAAGGAGGGTTGAATTGGGTCTTATGGAATGTCTTTGTTTTGGTTTTTGGGTCTTGGATATCTCACTTTGATTTGATTCTATAAGAAGAGAAGTTGTTTGGGATTTCCCCCTTGTCTGGGTTTGCCATTGCCTTCATGTTTTATGTTTTGGTAATTTTTTGATGAAAAGAACATAATAAAAGAAATAAGAAGCCAATAAATACTTACAAGCAATTATCAAGTAAGAGAAATCAACTCTAATATGCAAGCCTATTCGTTTCTCAACATGGTATCAAAGCTAAGGTGAGGAGAAGGCAACTTGAAGATCACTCTTGTTGTCATACCTTACATCAACTACATTGAAGGGCATCATTGGCAATATGCATAGTTGAAGGTATCTCTACAATAGTTATCTCACTTTCAAGACATATATACAAAAGAAGACACTACTTGCAACAACTATATTTGACAAAAAAGAAGGCAAATGGATCATCATCATTAGCAGTCATCATCTTTGTAGTAACGATCTCTCTCTTTTGACCCCTATTGGAAAGTTCTTGCTTATCACTCATCTTTGAAGCCATCATAGTAGCCCTATGTTGTAGGAAACACCTAAAAAGGTGGTGTACTGGTACCAATGACGAATCGAAACGTCAAAACAACCTTGAAACGCGGTTGAAATGTCGTTGGCTGTATTGTACAACGTTTTGAAATCTCTAAATGCCGTACGATACGACGAACAACGTTTAAGATCTACAGGCCACATTTCAGGCGGCGAAAAGGCGATTTTTATTTTACCCTTTTTCATCCAACTCAAGGGGTGAAGAAGGGCATGGGCCCCTTCTAACACCCTAATGTCCAGATTTAATGCGCTCCTTTTGTGCTTGATATTTGTGCTAGTGGTGGTGCAAGTGCAACTAGAAGTACTAGTAGAGTTACCTCTTTTATTGAACAAGCATCTTCTTCTATTTTTGCTAATGAGGATGAGTTTTATTAGTAATGATATGTTAATGTAGCCATAATTGTCTTTAGCTCATGTTTTATTTTAGTTTTAACACATATAAAGGTTGATTTTGGAGCTTTGGATGTAAATCCTCATCTTTAAAGGCTAATTTTGTATATTTGCATCATGTAATCATCTGTTGGAGTTAATATAAATTTGGATTTCCTTCTAAAATGCCATTTATGTCTCATTCTTTCTTTTCTTGGAAAATAATGTGTTATTTAATATTGACTATATATATGGTCTCATTCTTTCTTTCCTTGGAAAATAATGTGTTGTCTAATATTGACTATATATAATGACGTTTCGACCGCGTTTCCATTTTATGGGGGTTGCATTTTGGGCCGTCCCTATTTCGGAAACTTCTAAATGTTTTGGTGTTTCGTGCAACTTAGTAGCAACCTGAAGACATCTTTATAGAAGAACACCTTTGAAGATTTTTGGAGGCATCAAGATTCTTGGGAGCATCGTCTATTTTCTTAGAAGCATCATCATCATTCAAGCACTTCACTCCTTTGACAAGTAAGTACTTTATTGTACTCAAATGACCTCTTTTTGTAAAGAAGGCAACAAACTCGATGGACCCTCAAATTTCAAGGCTTGGAAGAAGAGAATTGATTTGGTTTTCATAGAAAATGAAGTCATGGATCACGTTCTAGACCAAGTTCCAGAACTAGACAAGGACAAGACTCAAGAAGTGGCCAAGTACAATAAGGAATAAATAAGGGCTCAAAGAATTCTCATTGAATCCATCAAAGATCACCTTATTCCCTTTGTTGCAAATTTGGCTACATCAAAAGAGGTCTATGACAAGTTGGTAAAATTATACTTTGTCAATACTACAGGTTAGAAGATATACTCAAGAAATCTACTTCACAAAACAAGGTTATCAAAGGATGAAGATTTGGCCTCATATCTTGTGAAAATCTCAAAATTGAAAGATGTGATTCCAAGTTTTAACTACTTGTGTACTCAATGCTCTACCTTTAGATTGGAGTAGTTTTGTGACCAACATCTATTCAAGAAAAGATATTCCAACATTCGATGAACTGTCGGTTTGATGTGTTCTAAAAGAAAAAATGTTGAAAGTTAAGGATGACACCAAACCTAACAATGAATAGTCTCAAGCTCTTTCTGCTAGATCAAAGAAGTTTGAAAGATTTGGAAGATTTGAACCTCATAAAAAATACAACAACAATAACAACAATTAGTCACTTGGAGACCGAGTCATGTCGAAAGTGCAATGCTTTGGTTGCAATGAATTTGGACATTTTAAGAGAGATTGACCTAAAGATCCCAAGAACAAGAAGAACAACAAGAGGAAAGAAAGAAGTGGTGGAGCCTACATTGCAAAACCAAGAAGAAACCTAAGGTTGAAGACAACAAGGACCTTACTATTGAAAAATTGATGAATACCAAGTTGGAAAGTAGTTTGTTTTACATAGAAATTATAGGTACACCTAGAAGATTCTTGTATTCACAAAGTAGTTATGAAGATTTAGAAGAAGCAATGGAAAAGTTTGCACATTTCATCTCATTATAAAGAATTGAAAGTTGTAATTACATCATCCAGCTAGCCAAAATAGAAGAGTTTGGGTCATCCAAAGTTGGGAACACATCATTTCATAATCACGTGCATTCTATGATCAACGAAGCAATTAGTTTCATCATAAAGTTTTTGAAGCAGTCAAGGACTACAAGTCTTATAATCGAGGCAAAATCAAAGTCATCTCCAACATGATATTCTGTCTTAGGTACTAGTCTAGCATCTGAATGGAAGAATAGAAAGATTTTAGAAGTTTATTCCACTAGAAGAACATGGAAGCAACATTGAAGCAATCTAGAAGTATAAAAGTATGGAGATAGTATAGAAACAACATGAAAGTATGAATGTAGCATTTCTCATCACTAAGAAAGATCCTCATCATCCATGGGCATTATCTTCAAAGAAGATCAAAGAAGCAACTTGATGATAGTTTGGAAGGAAGATGTACACTGTAAGTATGGAGATAGTATAGAAACAACATGGAAGTATGAATGTAGCATTTCTCATCACTAAGAAAGAACCTTATCATCCATGGGCATTATCTTCAAAGAAAATCAAAGAAGCAACTTGATGACAGTTTGGAAGGAAGATGTATATTGTATACTTATCCTGAAAGAAGTTTTTGTAAGAGATGACTCATACCTTCAGAGGAAGTTGAAGAAAGAACATGATTCATAATTGTACTTATTCAAGATGGATATTTTGACATATGGCAACAAGGAAACATCATTGGTAAGATTTTTGATTGGTCATGACTCATTATTTCTTGAAGAATACAAAGTTAGAGAAGGAAGTAATTATGATTTTAGAGGGAATTAGAAGCAAATAAAGGCCCAAGGGATCTTACAATTTGGAGCAACATCGATTGTCTTGACAACTCTAATGATAAGAATAGACATCAATATTGTTTATAGGATATTGCATGGCTTTCAAAAAGAATATACATTATAAGGCAGAAAGGCTACAAATTGATACAAGATGTCTTGAGACAGTTTGTTGATCACTTGTCGATATGATGGATTCGATTTGGATTCAAAAGAAGTCCTCCCACCTCAATTGGAAAGAGGGAGAGCTAAAATTGGTTTGGCAAGAAGTTGGAAGAGTTATGATATTGTTGTACTGACAACTGGTTGGTTCTATTTGAGAATACATTTATTGAGTTGACGATATTGGCACTGATATAGATACTATTGATGATTACAAGTTGATATAATTTGATAGCAGAATCCTGTTTCGAAGAAAGACTTGTGCAATCAACTGTGAAGAAGTTTGGCTCCATAAGATGTTTGAAGAACTACTTGATGACATGTTGAAGCTATGTGAAAGGTTAACAATGATCTAGGAAGGTCGAAGCTTGTTATTATATGATGTAGATAGGAACCCAACAACTACAAACAGTTCTCCATGGAAGAACTTGAAAGGTTAACTAGATATTATCGATGATTAGAAGTTGATATAATTTGATACAGAATCCTGTTTCCAAGAAAGACTTATGCAATCAACTGTGAAGAAGTTTGGCTCCAGAAGATGTTTGAAGAACTACTTGTTGACATGTTGAAGCCATGTGAAAGGTTAACAATGATCCAGGAAGGTTGAAGCTCGTTATTATATGATGTAGATAAGGAACCCAACAACTATAAACAGATCTCCATTGAAGAACATGTAGCTGATGCTTTGATGATTGTTTTTGAGACAAGCTTAGGCTTGTGGTTGTTTCTCCCTGTTTGAGAGGGGGTAAGGATTATCTTCTTAGTTGAGAGGGAGTGATGATGGATACAATATTCTCCATATGTTATGCAGTATGGCTAGGACTAACAGTCGTAAGCCTAGTGAAGGCACTCGTAGGGAGAATGGTGGATTGGATAAGCATCTGGGACCGATACTCATTAAGGAATGGTATCCAAGATAGGAGTAGTTCCGAGGACCGATACTCTTAAGGATAAAGTATCCAAGATAAGAGTAGTTTTGAGGATCAATATTCTTTGAGGATAGGGTATCCAAGATAAGAATAGTCATGTGAGGGCATACCTAGTGAACATCGGGATGGGATATGCGTTTGGAGAGAGGTAGTGGTGGTGTCAAGATAAGAATAGTCCTATGAGGGCATACCTGGCGAACATCCGGATAGGGCAATGGTGGTGTCCAAATTTATGCCTCGCAACATTATGCTATGATCTAGTGGAGAGATAGAGCTTGTTAGTCAAGGCCTTGCTATGTTTGACAAGGATGGTTATGATGATGAAGATGCTTCTCAATCCGAACTCTTCTTCTGAGAATATTTCAATTTGAGAGTATCCTAGGATCTTGTTGAGTCATTATGAATACCTCCCTAGTTAAGAGGTAGTGTTGAAAAATGTAACTAGGTTCGGTCTTCATAATTATCATTGTACTTGTATCATTATGTATTTCATGTAAAAACAAAAAGAAGAAAAAGAAATTGTATTCTTATTATTTTATGGTCAAAGCATGTTCTTCATTCTTCTAGGATTTATTGAGTCAAAATAAAAGTTTGTCATGAGTCAATCTATTGTACTTAGACAAGTCCCATTTGGACTTTTGTAAGAAAGAAAAATAATTTTTTTTCAAGTAAAAAGAGTTAATTTGTCCTCCACAAGACCAAGTTGGCTTTCCTGGACTATTCGGGCCCAGAAAGGCACCTATTTGACCTTTTGGATGTGTGTATATATAGAGTGCAGTTTGACCTCATTGTAGCATCAATTTACCACATTGATTTCTGTGCCAAGAAAAAGAGAGAAGATCAGCGAAAATACAATAAATGAAGAAATAAAAGTCCAAGTAGAGAGGGCGAAGGTCAAAGGAGAGGAAACTTGTTTTTTTCTACCCTCAATCTATCACACGTGTAGGATATTTGATCTATTGCAGGGACAAAATTTTCAGGAATAATTATCGTAGGGTCGAAAATTAGAGTTTGACCAAATTTGAAGAGCGTTGACTAGTGTTTGACTTTGTTGGATTTGACTTGGTTGAGGAAAGGTTTGAAGGAGGGATGACTTGGGTCTTGTGGAAAGTCTTCGTCTTGGTTTTTGGGTCGTGGATATCTCACTTTGATATGATTCTATAAGAAGAGAAGTTGTTGTTTTGGTTAGTAGTCAGTTGGATGTCAATTTATGCAAGGTTAATTGGTCCAAATGGTGGCTGTCTAGGGGTTTGACCTCTAAAGACTCAATGTTTAGGATACAATTGTCCTAAAACTATTAAAAATTGACATGACAATTTATGGTAGGATACAATTGTCCTAAACCTATTAAAAATTGACATCACAATTTATGGTAGTTATCTCCTTTGGATGAGGCTTTTGGTGAAAACCTCTAAAGGCCTCTTATCTATAAAAAATGCCATGATTATGCTTATTGTTTGTACAAAAAATGTTCAGGGTAAGGCCTTTGGGTTTGAAGAGAAGAACAAAGAATTATTAAAGACATGAATGGTCATTGATTGTAATTCCTCTACATCAATGGTGTTGTCACCATTGGAGTATAGGATTCCACTTTTGCGATTCCACTTTTGCAATTTTGTTCATTTAAGAAAATTAGGTCCTATAGAATTTCTCCTTGAATTAATGCTAACTTGTGGAAATGATTTAGCTAGAATAATGATCCTTTTGTCTCTCCTAACGAACAATTTGATGAACTCCTTTTTATTTCATCATATTGCTGCCTCTTTCACTTATTAACGCATGCATGTAAGTTAAATTTAAGAAACATAATTGAAAATTCCTCATGGGCAAGAAAAAAGTATTGATAGTGCAAGGCCTTTTTATCAGTGTATCTACTTAACGCCAAAATGAATCTTTTCAAAATCGATATTTGGGATCTAATAGTGATGGTTTGGGGGTATATTACAAGAACACCTAAAGGACATGCCATGCTTATATCAATGTATGTATGGCAGTGTAGCACGATTCTTATAAGACATGCAGGTCTTGACGAGTTTTTGAACGAGACGAGTCACCTGCATAGAACTTGCGGTTTCTACTCGTACCCGCCAAAACCTGTATAAAACTAGGCTACCCGCATTGAACTCTTGAAGAACCGCATATGACCCGCATAAGAGACGCGTGGGATTCTCAAAATTTGTTTTTTTTCTTTGGAGATCACGTGGAGGGAAAGGGAAAATGGAGGCAGAGTCTTATACGGGTCGTTCTCAAGTCTTATACGAGTTGTCGTATTAATAGCCATACGAGTCTTATACGAGTACGAGTCGTGCAACATTGATATATGGACACCTGTCAACATATTTAGTGCTATTTTAGTAGGTTCCCCTAGGTCCATTTTTAGTAAGTTGCTCCATGCATTGAACTGCATATGACCTGCATAAGACCCATGGGATCCTCAAAATTTGTTTGTTTGTTTTTTTTTCTTTTCTTGGAGATCATGTGGAGGGAAAGGGAAAATGGAGGCAGAGTCTTATATGGGTCATTGTCAAGCCTTATACGAGTCGCCGTATCAATAACCATACGAGTCTTATACGAGTACGAGTCGTGCAACATTGATATATGGACACTTGTCAACATATTTAGTGCTATTTTTAGTAGGTTCCTCTAGTTCCATTTTTAGCAAGTTTCTCCATGCATATATAACATGCCACTTTTGGAGGGTGCATATGAGGATGAAAATAATTAGACATGCAACTTTTTAGATGTTTGAATTGGCTCCTAATGGGGAAGGTGATGCAAGGGGACACTACTTTTTGTTTTTTCCCTTACGAAAGTGTTTTAAATCATATAGGCACAATAGTTCCTTGATTTGGAGATATCAATTTTTGATTTTGAACCTAAGAAATGGTTTTAAAACATTGGCAGGACAATCCTGGATTTACAACCTGCAAGTTATTTAAATGACCTGTTCAGTGGAAGTGAACCTTTCCCACTCGAAAAGAAATACAAGAACTAAATAATGCAAAAATATTAGGACAAAAGAACACTGAAGCCATCCCCAAATATCCCTTCTAGTTACCAACGTGTTTGTCTTTTGCAGTTAAAAGTATATACCATCTATTTTCCTGGGGGCTGTTCTATGATAGTACTACTAGAATGGATACAGTTTAATATTTTAGAAAGTGCATGAGGTTTCGTGTGTTTTGAAACTTTGTGATTAGGTACCCTAGCAACCACTAGTAGATAGATGCTTCTATAACTGCGTAACTTGCACCTGTAACTGCTGTAGCCTTGTCTTGACGAGCTTATTTTATTCAAAGAAAATCACTTCATCGATATTTACCCATCAAATGAAAAAGTTCTCTTGCTGCACTTTGGCATGAACCTTCACTCAGGCAATACTGCTGGAAACTTAAGTTCCAAGTTTTTCCAACAAAATTAAATTGCCTAATAGCCCTATTGATTAAAATCATGTTTTGAATTTGAATACTTGTCTGTTTACATTTGCCTTGCATGGGCAAACTAGATGACTAAATATTTCAAAATATGTTCGATTGGCCAAGTTATTGATATCTACTATGTTTACTGTTGTGTCTCGAGCAGTTTGAAGTATATATGTTGTTTTTTCTCAATAATTTTTTTCCCTCTAATTTTTTCTTTGTTAGCAGTGTGAGCAATTTTTGAATCATCAGTGTATGATGTCCATAAAAATCCTTTGTTGTATTTGATTTCTGAAAATTTGAAGTATTTGAAACAAGGTTACTTGGGAGCGGGAGCGCCATTTTCAAAAGCTCCTAGTCTGGAGCGTTTCGGGGAGCGTTTATAACTTCAAAATCAAATACAACAAATATATATATATATATATATATATATATATATATATATATATATTTTGTGGTTAAATTTTTATTTTTATATTTTGATGCATATATGTCAACAAAAGCATGTAGAATGATCAATTAGACATAAAAAACATAAAAACTTAGATTGAATCAGATAACATCAGTCATCTAGAAGTTATAATCTTCATCAACCACACTCACAAGTTGGAAGCATACAACATATTGACTCTTGAGTCTCGCGAATCATCAATATGAATGTTTCAAGCTTTCAAAATTCTATATATAACATTTATCATCATTGATTTCAAATTTCAATATCTAACATTTATCATCATTGATATATATCATAATTCATTTATCATCATTGATATATATCATAATTCATTTATCATCATTGATTCATTGATTTCAAAATTCAATATACATTTATCATCATTGATTCATTGATTTCAAATTTCATTATATAACATTTATCATCATTGATTCATTGATTTCAAAATTCAATATATACAATTTATCATCATTGATATTTAACATTTATCATCATTGATTCATTGATCACCATATAACTTTCATGAAGCATCATATTTATAATTCATAATGACTTGTAAACTTATAAATGCCAACTTCAAAGTTTCACCTTTCAAACTTCAAACTTAAATTTTCATTAAATATATGAAAGAGTCAAGTTTCAACTATTCAACAGTCAACCGTCAACAGTTATAAAAGATAAAATCTACTAGAAAATAGAAAAGACTAGTAAACAACAAATCTATTTTATCTATTGGTTGGCCCATTGCCACGCCCACGAGAAATGTCTAATTTGTGCGAGCCTAGAGGAAATGATGGTCTTCTAGGACTCCTAGGAGTACCACGTCCACGACCATGACTAGAAGGTGGAGGCTGAATCTGCAACGGAACAATAGTTGGATATCGAGGACTGGCATTGGCACTGCCACTGGCACTTGCACTACTACTGGATGGTGGGACTGGCCCTGTGTGTGGCGGTGCTGCTGATGCTTCATTATCATCCCTAAAAAGTTTTGCTTCCAATTCTTCCATATGTACTGTGCTGTCCTCCAAATTATGATCCTCTAGGTTGTTGTCGCAGACTCTGTATGATTGATCCTCATATGCCCGATTACAGTAATGGCTCAACAACCTCAAGTTGTAATGCACATAAACCAAGCTTTTAGCTCGGTTTTCATTCAGCCTGTTTCTTCTCACATTATGTATTATAAAGATGTAGGTGCTCCAACACCTCTCTGCAGAAGAAGTATTCACAACTTGTGAGAGAACTTTTTTTGCCAACTTTGGCAAAAGTCCCATGCCGCCATATATGCTTCCCACCATGTGAGAGCATCAAATCTATCTTTGTCTTCCATTGCATGGAAAGAACCAAAGTTAGCAGTGCAACTGAAGTATTTGCCTAATTCAAGGCGCAATCTAGCACACTCCTCCCTGTCGGATAACAACTTGTCTAATGCCTTCATGTATCCCTATTGTACCTCTGGATCTGTGTGAGGTTTGATCCTAACCCCACCTCCAGGTGCAGGTTGGCCCAACCAAGATGGAGAGTAGTATTTTGGCATAAGGATATATGCCAAGGCATGTAGTGGAACATTGAATTTATTCCACCGTGCACACACACAGTCGTGAATCATTGCATACAAGTTGGGATCGTTCTCCTTAACAACATCTTTTATTTCGCCCAACATGCTATCCATCTGCTCATAAACCTCCCCAATCACTGGTTTATCTGTATCTGCAAACCGAATCATGTGATAAATGGGCTTGGTGAAGTTCAAAATTTCCCTCACACGTGCCCAAAACAAAGGGTCAAGGGCGGTCTCCTCCACATGTTCAAAACCTTGCTTGTCAACTATTGTCGTTGCCCTGTCCTTTAATACCTGCCAGTGTGGGCTTGATACCATTGCAGCCAATGACTCTCTTACCTTCAAAAGGCGCTTGAAGGTGAGGTAATAGCTAGCAAATCTAGTCTTTGCTATCTTCAACAACTCCAATTTGGAGTGAGTACGGAAAAGCCCATGGGTATTGCTATGATTTGTAATCAATTTTATCATTTTTTTACCTCTCTTGTACAAATCACCAAGCCATTTGAATTGAGGAGGTTTGTTTTTAATGATATCATGCATCAAAAGGTTCATTGTGTGAACCAAACAAAATATGTTGGGGTATTTATCTTCAATAATTGCTCCTGCTGCCTTACAGTTAGCAGCATTATGAGTGATGACTTGTATGACATTGTATGGCCTAGTCTTTTCAATTATTGCAAGTAATGGTTCTGCAATGTTAATGTCGGTCTTGAATTTGTCTGAATAATCATATGCTGACAGGAAGATTGCACCACTAACCAACACAGCCAAAACGCTTATCAATGGCTTTCCTTTTACATTGGTCCATCCATCAGAGACAATGGACACCCCATGCTCATTCCACGAATTTGTCATTCTAGCCAAAGAATGGTTTATTTTAGCTTTTTCATGATCAAGACCTACGGTTCTTGCCTTGTCATACCCAGGGCTCCTGTATCCTTTGGGGGCATCATTAATGGCAGAAACCATTTCATGCCAATAAGGTGATCGAAGAACATTGAATGGCACCCCACATGCATATAGAAACCAAATTTTTTTTGAATCCACATCCTTCCTACACCCTTCGTCAAGGAAATCGGATATGGTTCTATGCCTTAATCCAGGGGTGCCACTGCCTCCATAACTGCTACCATAGGTGGAAGTTGATGGACTTATTTGTCCATGATGTGATGCACCTGTTGGTGTATAAGAATCAACGAAACCCCTAGATCTTTTAGATCTATGTAGGGCAGCCTCCTCTTCCTTTCTATATTTCTCTCTCTGTGTTGCTGGCACACTAACACAAATTTTGATTCCTAGATTTTTGTCTCCATCCCCTGGCATTTTCCCACAAAGGTGCCTTCTCGCATGGGTGTATGAACCATGGTATTCTTTATTGCAATGGGGGCAAAGAAATTTAGTGGTTCCACCACCTTTCTCTCCTTCCTGCCTCTGAACATATTTCCACAAAGGTGTCTGAGTTTCGTCTTGTCTAGTTGGGGTATCTGTGGCCTCATGTTCTCCACTCCCCCCTTCCTCCTCAGCACAATCCTCCTCCTCTTCAGGATTTTCATCAAATTCACCATAACCCACTTCTTCATCCTCCTCTTCTCTAATCTGCCTCTTTCTTCTACTATCCAACACCATTATTACAAAGAAAGGAACCAACATGATGAAAACCCCTAGCCATATAGCCATGATGTTTCAAGTTTCAAGTTTCAAGTTTCTAGTCTGCAAACAAAAAGGAGAAATGCCAAATGGGAATAGGAAATGCAACATAGGAAAGAAACAATTCAATTTTTAAGTTTTCAACACAATAAAATGCAACATTCAGAAATAAAATCAAGTTTTCATTTTTGAACAACTTAAAAATTCATCCTAGAAAATACAAAACTAGATTAGAAGACCTACTTCTTTCTTGCAGCCCTCCTCTTGCTCTCTTGCAGCTTGCTCCTTGCTCTCTCCAAGCTCTCCAACTCTTGCTCCAAGCTCTCCTTCTCTTCTCTTGCTCTCACTTACTCAACTAAAACAATAACACAAATGAGGGGTAGGGTGGGCTTTTATTTACCCAACCCTCCTCCCTCCCTCTTCAAAAAAAGAAACGATTTTTTTACCAATTTTTTTTTCACGCCGTCGGGGAGCGTTTGGGAGTGAACGCTCCGCGACCGCTTCAAGCATTTAAAAAACGCTCTCGAAGTGTTTTTTTGTTTTTGTTTTTGTTTTTGTTTTTGTAATGTCGGAAGCGCTCAGGGAGCGTTCGCTCGGCCGCTCCTGGTGCTCCCGAGCGAGGGCGCTGGCTGGAACGTCTCGTGCTCCCCTCAGGAAGCGTTTTCGGGAGCGCGTTTCCGAGCGCTCCCAAAACTCTCCCGAACAGAGCGCGTTTCGGGAGCGGGAACCTGGGGGGGGGGTGAAGCTTCCCTGCAACTTTGATTTGAAAACATTTAGGGGCTAGTAGGTTGCTTGCATATGTTCAGAGGTTTGTTTTCTGTGGTTGCCTATTACAAGATAAGTGTGAAAGTGCTTGTATGAATTTGGAGGATTGACATTGTAGGACTTTGATTGGAATAGTGAGTTTGTGGCTTGTTATCAATACTCGCTTGGATTTCTAATTCGAGAGTGTTTCTTAATCTGGTCTCTGAAACTGTGTTAGAATATTTGTCTTTAGATCAAGAACATGGTTACACATCATTGGTTAGTTTGTGAATCATTAGGTTTTTAGAATGTATTTCAAATTTTTAATGTAGGTAGGCTTAAAAATTTTCTGTATTTCAGATTGCCTGTTTTAACCTTTTGGAAATGTTATAACTTTTTGTGTTTAGATTGTGAATAAGTGCTAATCCTATTCTTTACGCAATTAGAAAGCAGTGTTGGAACCAGCAATGCAAGGTCGTGACATGATTGGTCGTGCCAGGACGGGAACTGGAAAGACTCTTGCCTTTGGAATTCCTATCTTGGACAAAATCATTCAGCACAACCGTAAAAATGGGTTTGTCCTTTACTTTGTAGTGGCCGGTTGTACATCTTTGAAATATATATATAGAACTTTTGAAAAATGATATACACACTAAAAATATCTGCTAGTTTATTTATTTTATATAAAGTAGTGTAGAGATTATTTTTTTTAAAGAAAAAGGAAAAATGTTTTATTTTTTTACACAAGGTTATAGAGAGGGATTGATCCTATATTCCGCAGCTCCATAACATCTGTACATAGACCTTTTTCTTTCCTTATTTCTATATTTTCTGATTTATCGACATTACATTCCTTTCAGTACACTGGCTCAGAGAAGACACTTTATTTAGTAAATAATATGTTTGTGCCACATAAAGATATATCCAAACTCAAAAGTTTCCATGAGTCTGTGTAGAGTCTTAACATTTCAGAAAGATCTGGCAAGTTTTCCACCCAAAATTCATCAAACTGGAAATTGGATCACATAAAAACAATATTTAATGTGCATACTTTTGTCCGGATGATCTCTCTTAAAAAGGAATGTTGTCATGTACAGGCGTGGATCATATCCCTTGGCACTCGTCTTGGCTCCAACACGAGAACTTGCACGCCAAGTTGACAAGGAATTCCAAGAATCTGCTCCAAGCCTAGATACTCTTTGTTGTTATGGGGGTGTACCTATAATGAGCCAAATCAATGTCCTTAGAAGGGGTTTAGATGTTGTTGTTGGAACACCTGGTCGCATTATTGATCTAATCAATCGTGGTGCATTAGTCTTGTCAGAAGTACAGTTTATTGTTTTGGATGAGGCTGACCAGATGCTGAATGTGGGCTTTGATGAAGATGTTGAGGTGATTATGGAAAGATTGCCGAAAAAGCGCCAGAGTATGCTTTTTTCTGCTACAATGCCTGTCTGGGTTCAGAGGCTTTCGAGGAAATATTTAAATGATCCACTTGTTATTGATCTTGTAAGTTATAAAATAGCTTCATTTGTTTCTGTTGGAATTTTTTAACAATAGTATATCTCTCCTGATGTCGGATTTGTTGCTCAAGCAGGATATTTTCTAGGATATATTACCCATAAGCTGCCTCTCTCAGGGATTCTGTATATTTTTCTATCTATATATTTGTTTGTTATGGACCAAAAACTTGCTACAGTCTTTCAATAAATTAATTCAACAGTCTATGTTTTATGCCCATATGTATTATCCTAAGTGAATCTGGTTGGTTACAGGTTGGTGAATCATCTCAGAAGTTGGCAGAAGGAATCTCACTTTATTCTATTGCTGCATCTACCTATGGGAAACGCTCGATTCTCAACCCACTGATAACTGTATGATGCTTACACCTTTAAGATGATCTTGGGTTTTATATTCTTTTGGTTGTGCCATGTATCTAGTATCGATCACAGTGTATCCTTTTGCTTGCAGTCTAAGTATTACATGTGGTGTCTTGATTAACAAGTGTCTAAGACGCACATTACAGTGTTTGCTGGAGATTCGACAAGAAAGTAGTAAATTTGAATGAAATGTAGAAATGATCACTGTTGAAGATGATATATTTATCTACTAACATAATTATTCAGTACTGTGTTGTGTGATTCAGTTTGACAAATGGATGGTCATACTTGATGATAGTCCTAAAATATCAATATACATGTTTTAAAGTAAAAATGATGACATAATGAGTTTAATTGAGTATTATTGCAATTAGAAACTTGGTATTGTTTCTTTTCTAGTCTTACTATTGTACTCTTTAACGAATGCAATATATTCATGGTTTAGATTAATCGGTCTGAAGCTTTATATCTTGATTCCTCTTGCTGACAAGTATAAATTTATAATTACTTCTCCTCTTCAGGAATATGCCAAAGGGGGCAAATGTATTGTTTTCACTCAAACAAAGCGAGATGCGGATAGTCTGTCGACGGCTCTGGGTCGGGTACTTTCATGTGAACCTCTTCATGGTGATATCTCGCAGAATCAGCGAGAGAAGACTCTTGCTGGCTTTCGTGAGGGGCGTTTTAATGTGCTGATTGCTACTGATGTAGCTGCACGTGGTCTTGATATTCCTAATGTGGATCTGGTATAATTTTCTTCTTGTGTTACTTGCACCCCTTGGATAGTGGTTTTTCTTTTTAAACTTGTTAAGGTATAAATTATTACTGCAAATTAAATTTCTTACTGCTGCTTGATTTTCAAATTTGAACATTGAATTGTGTTGGAAATAAAGAAGCATTGTTCTCTGACATTTGAAATTATGAAGAACGAATATTTATTCATTGTTTTTTGCTTTCTCGGATCTAAAAATGTTTCAACTTTTTCATTCTTTGTGACTTCCTTCATTTTATTTTTCAGGTTATTCATTATGAGCTCCCAACAACTTCAGAGATTTTTGTGCATAGATCAGGGCGAACAGGGCGTGCTGGTAGGACGGGCAATGCGATCCTTATCCATACTGACCAACAGATTAGACAAGTTAAGATGATTGAAAGTGATATAGGTAACAAGTTTAAGGAGGTATGTGCCGCTCCTCCTTATCTAACTTCATGATACGCTCTATTTTCCTTCTTCAAATTTTGATTTCCGGGCATATAAAATATTTTTCTAGAATACACCGGGCCACGTTGGCAGAAACCAGGAAATAAATGCCGAAAGAGAGTCCTAATTTCTGATAAACATTCCATAGAAGGTCACAGTACATGCTTCCCATTTCACCATTATCAAACTTTTCAAAATAAGTATGACAATGAAAACTTATTTTTCCCCCTTCCTAACAAGACCACAATGCTGTCTACCTTACCATCTGGAAGACACAGGGGATCACCCATGTAATTTTGGATTCCTATCTGGAGAGCCATAAAATACCTCTGGAGAAAAGGTGGCCAGTTTTCCTTTTCATTATTATCTTCTGGTATTTTCTTCACTTGTGTGCCACTGCTTCCTTATGTGGAGGGAATTTTTACCTTTATCTCCACAACTTTGTCAAGTGAAAATTGATTTTTCATTAATGATACTGCAGATTTGGTTCTTTTGTGATGAGGGAAGGAAATTCATTTTGTCATCTACAACTTGAGTCTCCTCTTAGTCTGTTCCTCGATCTTCTGTACAATTTTTCCTTCACATACTCTTCTGAAATGCAGGTTTTAGCAATGGTCTTTGAAATTGGTTAACCATTTCTTTGAAACGTCCATATGATTTTCTTTCTTTTGGACGGTTCTTCGTCATTTGAGCAATAACAGTGAGATGCTTATATTCATGGCATCAAATCCTTTCCAGCTTTCATCTCCAAGAAAACTCACTGAACGCAAAATAAATATCCTCAACAAATCCCACCTTCGATCTCCCAAGAAACAGACATCTTGGTGCAGGTTGCCATATCCTCCCCATGCTTGATCTCATCTAAGCTGTAATCTAAATGACAATTTCTAAGATCTGTATCCTAATGTTGGAAAAATAAAGTTTGGGAGCTTCGCCCAAACTGTGAGAGATTATTGGCGCGGAAGATTCATGATTGTGGGTATAGATATATTGGACATGCTGCCACTGCCACTGCCACTGCCACTGTCACTGCCAGAAACCATTGATTCATCGCTGTGATTTTTCTTTTGTTAACAACATTTGGCACAGAAAAAATAAATAAAGGTGTGACTGCTCCATTTCCCTCTTATCCATTGGTTGTATGCCCTTCTCTGGAAGGCATGAGTCTATGAAACCGTCATATGTGAGTTTTGAAAATTAGAAACAGTCGAGCTCATTTCTGCAGTGTCAAACTCTAGTGTAATTATTGGAGGCCAACACCACAGACCAAAAGACGTGACATATCAGCAAATATTTGAATATAGTTTGACTCCAGAGATGAACAGAGAACATTTGTGGAAATAACATGAGAGTTTAGATGATATATTCTTGGTGGCTTTGCTCGATTCCCACTCTTGAGAGTGTTTGCATAAAACAATAATTTATCTTGATTTCGTCAACAATGGTTGACGGGAAGTCTTCGATTATCATAAACAGACGCTTAATAGTTAAAAGGCCACCAACAATCTTTAAAAATTGATAGTTGTGACCTTATGAAGCAAGGGTGTTCTTATGGGTTTGTAGCGAGCAACATTTTGACATCTTTATTTTTTGTGAGCGGAGGCTCTTATCTGTGACATGACCATTGATAGGCATCACCTTGGAATTGCAATGAGAATTAGGCTATTCAGATATGGAATTATAATTCTTTTTTGAACCTCTGTTCATGTCTTTTGTATATTTCATCTAGGTTTCAGATTTTTCTTTTTTTGGTTCTTTTACTTGTGATTGTATCAGTCTCAGTTTTCAAACATGATTGTGCTGAATTGAAATGCACAGTTCTTTCATCAAAGTCATGCATAGTATTTTAGCTGGTTGAACAAGTACATCTATCATGATTTTTACATGGTCTATACAATATGAATGGGCATCTGTTTGATGATCTCTATGGCTTGGATGCTTTAAGGTTCGCAATATGCACTAAAAACGTTATCACTTATCAGCATAAAGATCATTATTCAAAGCCATGGATAAGCTTGAGAAATGACTGCAGGAATTTTGTTTTGTGGCAGCTTTACCAACCTTACCTTCTGAATGACTCCATTTTGACTGGATTCCAAAATATTTGACCTTGAGATTTAGTTTTCTTAAAGCCAAAATTGGTCCTCAAGTTTGTATTGGGTCATGAATCAAGACAAATAAGTAGTGCCTTCCTTTATCATAATTTCTAGCATATTCGATATGGATATGTTCAGAGAAAGATCTGTTATATATGTGGAAAATAATGAGCAAGGAAAATAATATAGTTAACGAATCATTCACCCTAAATTCCTATAGCATGAGTAAATGATGTTATGTACAGTCTTTGTCTGTGTCTGTTTACACTTTTGTGCTCCTAGAAGGTCGGTGTCTTGGCTATGTTTTCTATTTGACCATAAAGTATTTTAAATTTTAAATACCACATAAATGGTTTTCTTGGTGCTCTTTCAGTTAGTTCTTTACAATGTTTAGAAAGCCTAACTGATAGCCCTTTCTCCCAGGACATGAGGTAGAGGGATTTATTGAAGTACAAAGAATCTTGTTTTTGTCGAAGAGTGGCAACAGGAAAATACATAGGCTGTACAAATAGAAAATATTCTATGAACTGCGATGATGGCTTAACTAGATAAGGGAAATATTGTCAAAAGTTCTCTCTTGTTGATTTTGTTTTTGATTTACTATTAGTGAGGATTTTTTGTCTGCTTGCCTGTGTATATGTGCAGCTAGCTCGGATGAAAGAGGAAATAGACGATAGACTTGGTGGTTTTGGTGATTCAGGAGGGAGCCGTTTTGGCAGTTCAGGGGGGAGCCGGTTTGGAAGTTCTGGTGGGAGCCGGTTTGGAAGTTCTGGTGGTTCAGGAGGGAGCCGTTTTGGAAGCTACGGTGGTTCAGGAGGTGGAAGCTACGGTGGTTCAGGAGGGGGCCGTTCTGGTGGTTCAAGCTACGGTGGTTCAGGAGGAGATTATGGGGGTTCAAGTTATGGAAGATCAGGAGGCAGTTATGGTAGTGGATCGGGAAGTAGCTATGGTGGTGGGTCAGGAGGTGGCTATGGTGGTTCTGGATCCCGCCGTTTTAGTGACTATGGGGAGTCTTCTATTTCTCAGACAGGTTCCAGTAGCAGGTATCCTTTGATTAGATGCTTTCACATATGAAAGCTTAGTTTATGCTTGCATCTGAGCAGGCTTGCTAGTGATGTACATGTTGATTTCTGTAATAAATTATGCTATGCTTTGAAATCCTTTCAATGAATGCGTTGATATACTGTGATGGTTTGGGTTACATTCTGTAATATCTTAGTGCACCAATAGATCATAGATGTCATTGACTGTTGGGACTCTATATTATTACTACTTAACCACAATATTTCTTGTGTCAGGTTTGGAGACTCTGGGGGCCACTTTTAGTACTAGATGAGACTAAAATATTTGATGGAGTTTAGTAGCAGGTATGTTTTTGTTTACAAACCTCTGCATATAGAAGGCATAAGTGTCAGCTACATATCAAAGCATTTGTTCTAAATGTCCGGCATTATAACTTATGAAAATTTATAGTTTAAAATAGATTTTAAACTAATACTTGTAATTATAAGTACTGACAGATTCCTATTTAGCATCTTCTTCCTTTTAGTCTCTGAGGTATTCGTTATACACGTATCTGGTATCTTTGTGTTTTTCATGTTTAACTTTCATTTCTGAATACTGACTTGTCTTTTTAATGCTTCATTGAAATAGTGAAGTTATGGATGACATGGTGTTGGCACAATGATTTAGAGTAACAAAGTCGGTCTTTGTTGGTGTCATTGCTTTGTTCTGTAAAGTAAGAATTGGCTATTTGCTGGTGACATTGATTTGTGGTAGGAATCTTTTGTATGGGTGCCGTAGACTAAATATCCCATGCTTTCTGAAACAAGCTGTTGGACTATGTTTAAGAAAGTCTTAGAATTGAGAGGGTAAGCTAAGATAATCCCACTGAAAGAAGTGGGACACTCTAGATTCTAATCAGTGGTGTAATGATGGTGGGCAACCGCAATACCAATAAACTTGAATCGAAAAAGCTGAGGTCTAACCTTTTAATGTAAGAAAAGTTAAACCACTTATTAATTGCCAATATGGGAAAAGACAATAATAAAAGAACTACCAATATAGAAAACAAATAATCAAAAAACTAAAACAAGATTCATCTTAACCTTGGATCTTTTAAGCAATCACCTTTGCCCTTGCTCTTTTCAATCACCCTTGGTTCTTAATAGATCTGTGTTTAAAATGGATTTATTTTAATTGCACACAAATGATCAACCTAGACTTTTTCAATCACCCGTGGTGCTTAGTGCTTAATAGATCTTGGTTTACAATGGATTTATTTTACGTGGAGGTCAAACATGTAGGTCAAAATATGAAATAAAAATAAAATAAGCTATAAACTTATAAATAATAATATGAGTAGTGGCGAAAAGCATAGGCTACACATATGATATGAAGTACAAATAAAAAGTAAACTAAACTTCCAAATATGATATGAAGTACAAATAAAAGTAAAAGTAAACTTCCAAATACGAGAAGTGGAAAAAGGCACAAGCCACACATCATCATATATAGATGTTGAATCATAGTGGGAAGAGGTAGCCAAAATAACTTTATCCAGGAACAGAGGGGGAGAGGAAAATGCCCTCGAGAAAGAATTAGTGAGCCTATACACTGCTTATACATGATCTCGAGGTGTTCGAGGAAGCGTAAGCATAGACACAATACGATATGTAGTAGATATTGAGTGAGAGGGCTTATAAATAAAAATAAGCAAACTTACAAATATGAGAACCGAATGTAGATGTTGAATCGTAGTGGGAAGAGAAAGCTTGACATATGTAGATGTTGAATCATAGGGGTTATAACCAAAATAACGGAGTGCAATCTACGATTCTCTATAGTGAGTGGTTCACTGGACGGAGAGGTACATTCTGTATAATAACTTGGCTAGAAAGTGTGAAAATTTCTAAATACATTAATGTAGAAATCCTACTGTAGTATCATGGTTTACTTCTACTTGTGATTAAGTTGTATATACAAGTTATTTCTAGAAAAAATATTCAGAAAATACTGAAGTAGACACTGTTAACATCCTACACATGCAGAGCATTTACTGAATAATACGCTCATTCAAACAAAGTGACACAAATTTTTGGAAAATAGTTCCCGGAAAAACCCAATGCGGGAAAACCGGTGCAGCAGATATGAAGGTTTATTATTATTATGTAGAATATGAGTACAACAAATCTGGGCACTCGACAGAGAAAGTAATAGATCTGCAGCAATACTCGTTGTTCTAAGACCAAAAGCTAACTGATCCACACCCTCAAACGAGATTTACAAGACTTTGGGGTATTTTCTGGCCCTAGAAACCCCAACGCTGCCCTTGAAGCCCCAATGTCAGCCCTGCTAGGCTCTGCATGCCTTTGCGCTGTTCAGAAGGGGACTGCGTAACCCCAGAGTGGGTGATGCAGTCCTTACGTTGCCTCTGGAGGCCTTTGTGTAACTTTGGAAGCCCTTTGAAGCTGCAACGCTGCCCCTCTTGGGGTTGCATAGCGGCTGAAGCCTCTGCGTTGCGTAGCTGCTGCTGCTGCCCTTGCTCCTCTGCGCTGACCTTGATTGCTGCTCCTCTACCTCTTGCTGACTCTTGGCTCCGGGATTAGATCATCCCCTCAACCAAATAGTACCTCTGGCTGCAGAAAACTCTTTTGGAAATTCTTAGCAAACCTTGCCCTAGAATTCTAGATTAGTTCCTTAGATCTGCCTGTGTGTGTCTCCAACTGACCCTCAAGCATTTCTCTTATACTTTTTCATTGAGACATCAATGACCGTGATTAAATCTCTTATCAACGACTGAGATTAAAAGACTGCTTGATCCGCGTCACTTAGAACATTTCACCTCATGTGTTTAATTAATTCACTTTAATTTTTCTAATTTCCTAAGTTTAGACCTAGGGTCCTCATAAAAAAATAATTATTTGAATAATTTCAATACCAGATGAAAGTTCTCCAAATGCTTTCTGGGTTTTGGAGTTGATGTGTTTTTTAGCCCCTCCACAAAGTTTCAGGGCTAGAGCACACTCGTTGCAACCCCAAATACACAAAATCTCAACACTCCCTCTTAGCACGGAGTGTGCTCTAGCAATACATCCATACCATATATTGCAAGATCTTGACATTGGTCTCTGCGTTGCTGATGCTTGGCCTACTGCCCTCCATCCACTGTGTTGTTGCTCTTTGTATTGCTGCCCATGTCACTGCCACTAACGTTGCCACATTTGTATTGCAACTCCCTCTCAACTTGCTGCATCATGCTGCCCATAGCACTGCCACTGTGAACTGCTGCATTGCAACTTAGTTGCCGAGAAGTAAGCAATTGAAAGACTGCTGCCCAATTGCTGACAGATAAGTCAGGCTTTATCCCATCACTGAAACCCCCTTGGCTGCTGCTTTACACTGTCCTCCTGAAGCCACTGCGTTGCTACAACTCCGCACTGCGTGAGCACTGCCTCTCCACGCTGTTGAAGTCCCATCAACCTCTGCGCTGCTAAAGTCCCATCAGCCTCTACGCTGTTGCCTCTACATTGCTACTGCCTCTGCACTGCGCTGCTCCCTCTACAACATTTCAACACTGCCCACCGCTTCACTGTGATCTCCTCATTCATCTCCTACTTGTCCCGCTATTGTCTTAAGGCTCCCGTAGCTCGTATGTAATCCGAGAGTACGACTGACTCAAGGATCTCGCGTGCTTGATCTACTCCTAGCTACGTCATCTTCACTCCCATCATCCTTTGCTGCTGCAGCCTTGGAATCAGAAGCTCTTTTGTCCTTCTTAGGACAAGTGCCAACGAAGTGTCCAAGTTTGCCACAGTTAAAGCACTGGACCTTGGATAGGTCCCTTTTCTTCTTCCCTTGCTGCTTTTGTTCCTTCGATGCAAGGGTTGCATCATCCTCTTATTTCTTCACCCTAACCATTCCGTTGTTGCTGTTTTGCCTCTTGGTGATCCTCCTGATCTATTCTTGGTGGAGAATTGCCCACATGTTTGCCCAGGGTGGTAACGTTGCCCTGCCCAGTATGCTTTGGACAAACGTTTCCCATTCCTCGGTGACTGCATTCAGGGTAGTCCTTGCCAAGAGCCCTTTGTTCGAAGGTGCACCCATGGTAATCAGTTGATCTCGGATAGTTTGTAAATGGAAAAGGAAGGGATACACCTCATCACCCTTTTGCATTTTGAACAACCTCATCTGATTCTCTAGAAGCGTTTTCCGTTGAACGAATCTTCCTTGATATATGGCTTCTAAAGCGGTCCACATCTCATTTGCCTTCTTTTCGATAATGTGTGTCACGACATGATCCTTTACTTCGTCCATAATCAAACGCTTAGGCCGCACTTGATTTTCATTAAATTTTTTCCGAGGATTTGCATGCTTAACTAGGACATTCTCTGCATGGTTCTTGATGCCGTACTCATCCAGGATTGATAGGATCCTGGCCCTCCAGATGACGAAGTTGGACACGATGTCCAACCTGTCTTGGTCCCTCAACGTATGAGAAGCCATCTAGCTCAAATATGATGGAAACAATACTCTTTCTCCCTCTTTCTGCGGTAACAGAAATGTTGGATCTGTGTTTCTTGGTGACTAGAAACCCTCCAGAAATTGCTCATTTGGAAAATTGATTTCCCTCCTGGAAATCTTCAGCCAAAAAAATCGGACAATTCTCTCCGATCCTCCTGATCGCATCTCAGATCTGTTTGGCTGAGATTTGCTGAGTGACTGTCTTCCTCCCGCTCTTTGTTGACTTAGCTAGGCACAATTTTGCACCGGTAGAATCTTTACCACTGCAATACTGTTGAAGAACTGAAGCACTACTTCTGGATCTCGGCAAACTAACAGGGAGGCTGGGCTGCATCCCTCCGGCTGGCCTTTGCGTAAGCAGACTGGCCCAATGCAGTCTCTATGCTGCTCAAAAGTGGACTGCGTAACCCTATACTGGGTGACGCAGTCCTTATGCTTGCCTGGTTAGCCTCTACGTAAGATTGAAGGCCTTTTGAAGCTACAACGCTACCCCTTTCTGGATCTGTGTCCTCCAATTTCTGCTGTTGCCCTTTCCGAATTTTTGTTGCTTCTGCCGCTTCCCTGCAGAAAGCTTGGTGTGCTATCGCTCTAATACCATGTGAATTTCTGAATACATTATTGCAGAAATCCTCCTGTAGTATCGTGGTTTACTTCTCTTGTGTCAGAAAATACCAAAGTAAACACTACTAACAGCTTACACATATGCAGATCATTTATTGAATAATACGCTCATTCAAACAAAGTGACAGAATTTTCGGACAATAGTACCTGGAAAAACCCAATGCGAATGCGGGGAAACCGGTGTAGCAGATATGAGGGTTTATTATTATTATGTAGAATCTGAGTACATCAAATCTGGGCACCCAACTGGTTAACCCGATAGAGAATACTGCAGCAATACCTGTTGTTCCGAGACCAAAAGCTAACTGATCCACACCCTCAAACAAGATTTACAAGACTTAGCTATTTTCTGGCCCTAGAAACGTGAACGCTGCCCCTGAAGCCCTAGCGTCAGCCTTGCTAGGCTCTGCGTGCCTCTGCCCTGCACTGCGTAACCCCAGAGTGGGTGATGCAGTCCTTACACTACCTTTGGAGGCCTCTGTGTAACTCTGGAAGCCCTCTGAAGTTGCAGCGCTGCCCCTCCTGGGCCTGCGTAGCCCCTGATGCCTGTGCGCTGCGCAGCGGCCCTTGCTCCCTCTGCACTGACCTTGATTGCTACTCCTCTGCCTCTTGCTGACTCTTGGCCGCGGGATCAGATCATCCCCTCAGCCAATACTACCCCAAGTTGCAAAAAACTCTTTCAGAAATTCTTAGCAAACCTTGCCCTAGAATTCCAGATTAGTTCCTTAGCTCTGCCCCTTTGACCCTCATGCCTTTCTCTTGTACTTTTTGTTGAGACATCAACGGCCGTGATTAAATTTCTTATCAATGGCTGAGATTTAAAAGGATGCTTGATCCTCGTCATTTAGAACATTTCAACACGTGTTTAATTAATTCACATTAATTTTTCTAATTTCCTAAGTTTAGACTTTTAATTATTCACTTCAATTTTTCTAATTTCCTAAGTTTAGACTTTTAATTATTCACTTCAATTTTTCTAATTTCCTAAGTTTAGACTTAGGGTTCTCATTAAAAAAATTAATTATTTGAATAATTTTTGAATAACTTCAACACCAGATGAAATTTCTCCAAATGCTTTATGTGCTTTGGAGTTGATGTGTTTCTTAGCCCCTCCACAAAGTTTCATGGCTAGAGCACATCCGATGCTACCCCAAATACACAAAATCTCAACAGAAAGTAGTGAATATATAATACGGGTATAGCCTGCAAATGTGCCAAATTGACTAAGGGTTGTAATCCCTCTCACTGGGAGGCCATTACATAGTGTTTAGATAGAGCAAGGCCATTGAATCAATAGGGTATATGACTGACATATCTATGTTCACAGAATTAAGGGGTAGTAGGTAATCCCATATATAATAAGTGTCATGAATATAGAGAGCTTAACAAGGTTCCACGATTTTCGATAGGCCGACCACCGGGAGGATCAAGGGGTAGGGAAACAAACTATCATTTCTAGGGTTAATTGATCAATTTGGCTACAAACTATTGATAGGCAATATACAATAGTGGTACAGAATGCTAAAGTGCAAAATTGATTGATGGGTTATAATCATTGTTATTAATTGAATGATGTTTTACTGTGTTACATTCTTGGACTGGAAGGTACTGGTTTTACTAAATAAACAATGGAAAATCTATACCTCGGACTTCAGGGATGTGGCATGATTTTGATTTCACTAGCAAATGAATGGTATATGTACTTTTGTTGTTATTCCAGAGCAGTTTGTTGTTTGATTTCTCTGCTGTGCAACGTCATTCATTTGAATAATAGTATTTTACTGGTACAGATTGCTAATATGCCAATTTTTTTGGCAAGGGTTTTAATCATTGTTATGAATTGAATGATGTTTTTACTAAATTACAAATATTGAGAGAATCTTGCAATGGAACGTGCCGTTTCTACTAAATAAACAATGGAAAATATAACCTCTGAAAAAAAACAATGGAAATTATATGCGTCGGACTTTTGGGATGTGGCTGTGGCATGACTTTGAATTCACTTGCAAATCAATGGTATATTTATATTTCTAGTTATTCTAGAGCATTCTGTTCTTTGATCTCCTCTGCCGAGCAAGGCCATTCATTTGAATAATAATTTTTACTTGTATTAGGGGTGCAGGAATTTTGAAGTTGGTCTTAATTAGAAACCCAGGTTCAAGTGGGAACAATTTATCTGAAATTGCAGAGTAATACCCTGAGAGCCTCTATGCTTTGGGAGCGAGCTATGTCGCAATCAGTGCCAACATATGAACACATATGAACAGAATTGTTGGAATATGACGTGTAGCCACCCCAAGAAAGAGACAATTTTTTGGTTCTACAGGAGATTCACTCTTTTTTTCTTAGTGAGTAATAGTAGCTGTGTATGGAATATGTCGTTTGAAAAGAAAATGCACATTGTATTTACCAGCAAGTGCAAATGAATTGTATCCTTTGTAGCATATTTTAGTGAAAAGTAGTGAAAAGCATAGAGATCTTAACTGCTGTGATCTTCGTATAATAGAACAAACGCAATATATAACTGTTGAAGTTTCGATGCTTCTATAAAAACAAGGATTATGAAGATCAGATTTTGGATTTTCTAACGTAGCTGATTGATTATAGTTAAGGATTTCCGGATGCATTGTTATATATCCAGAATCATATATTATTAAGTACGTGTGCTATATATCAATAATAGGTTTTAAGCTCGCTTTCGATTCAAATGTGGTCAAAGCAAGTTTTTTATTTTTGTGCTTTTAGACCTTGAAAGTAGTGCCATTGTGATAAAACCGTCCTCGATGTCTGCAGTATTTGACCAAAGTCGTGAATCCACATTTGAATTAGATACATTCATTTAGCTCTGATGTAATGCCGCAGGACACATGAATCGATTCTGTAGTTCGATAATTTGATCATGATGGACCCCCATTTTTAAGGATGACTATTTTAGTTGTCTGGTTGAAGCTTTTTATGCTGTAAAAGATTTCTCTCAAATATACAATTATTGTATATTGGTTGGCCAATACTGATTTGCAATATGCTTGTGGCTGCTTACCCGCCTTTTGGCAAGATTGCATTACTACTGGTTTGTTTGGCAGTCTTCTGTGATATATCAGACACCCAATTTTTTGCGCTATTATAACTATATAGTATCGTTAATGTGTCGATTATTAGATCCTGCTTTCATTAGGAATGTATTATAGTGTGATCGAGGTTTATTTTTTTCTAGGTATTATATATTGAACTAAATATTTGCATATATGGAATAAATGATATTTGGGTGTAACTGCAATTTTTTTTCTTCAATAATGTTGTGTAATATTAGTATTAGTATCGCCATATCATTCCTTTATGGAGAGGGGGATTCAACTGTTTTGGGCAATATTCATTCAGAAGCTTTCGAGTCTGCAGTAAGAGACAGAATTTTGTTGTGTATAATGGTATCGACGAATTTGTGTGTCAAAATATTTCAATGAAATTATGAATGATATCAATAGCTGAAGATAAACGAGAATGCAATTTCAAAATGTTGTTTTATCTAAAGTGAAATGGAAATAACTACATTTGATTTCAATTTTCGAGTTATGGAATTTTTGTAGAGAAAAATGATGATTCGTCTTTCTAATGGAGCAATAAATTTCGCCCCATGTAAATTAGTTGGCTGAGACAACTTACGCCATCAAGCCAGTGTTGAAGAGTTTTAAAGTGTTGATGTGTTGCTACATGATCCGCAAGGTCAAGCTATTTTTAATGTACGACGGAACTGACATGTAGAAGTGTAGTACCAATGGACTTTTACTTGATTGTGACGCTACATTATGTGCATGATAAAAGTAGGACTGCATGATAAATGTAGGACACGTGGAGAAAGTGTATGACCGAATTGGACATGGAGAGTTTATCTGTATTTCTGTAACGTATGATCAGGTAATTTTTAATGACCAAAGAAAGTGGAGTTTATTATTATTTAGTAATCCGTAATAAAGTATTGTTAATAAGCAAATTAGTAGTCAAATTGTATGATCAGGTAATTTTTAATGACCAAAGAAAGTGGAGTTTATTATTATTTAGTAATCCGTAATAAAGTACTATTAATAAGCAAATTAATAGTCAAATTGACATGCAGCAAGTGTAGAACGACGTGCACACGGAATGTTTTATTTTTAGTTAAATGTATTGATTTTTTTTACTTTACACTAATATATTGCTTTTTTATTTTACCCCAAAAAAATGGTTATGGAGAAAGTGTAGGATAGAATAGACATGATTAATGTATGTACTACATGGACTGGAATGGACACGTAGAGTTTATTATTGTTCGAAGAGTTTATTATTGTTCAATGTATGGACTAAATGGATATGGAGAGTGGAGGATAGAATGGACATGTAGAGTTTATTATTGCATAATGGGGAAGTGTAAAATCTAAATGGATATGGATGTATAGTTTATTATTGCATAATGAGGAAGTGCAAAGGCTAAATGGATATGGAGAAAGTGTAGGATAGAACGGACATGGGTGTGCAAAGGCTAAATGGATATGGAGAAAGTGTAGGATAGAATGGACATGGGTTTATTATCTCATAATGGGGATGGGGAAGCGCAAAAGCTAAATTGAATATGGAGAAATTGGAGGATTGAATGTATATACTTGATTTTCTTTTATTATGTCTATGTTTACACAGATGTTATTATGTCTATGTTTACACAGATTAATTGATTAATTAGATATGGAAAAAGTGCAAAGACCAAATTGAAAAAGGAGAAAGTACATTGCAAAACAAGTAAGTATATTATCTTTTAAAGCAAAAATACGGCTCACATATATAGTGGTTATGTATATTATCTTCCGAAGCAAAAATACGGCTCACATATATAGTGGTTATGTGTTCTAACACATTATAAATAAGGAGATAAAGGAGAATTGTCGTTGAAATATCTCACATATATAGTGGTTATGTGTTCCAACACATTATAAACAAGGAGATTGGTTGTTGAAAAAATATCTCAGCAACCTAATTAATTGACTTATAAACCAAATCTACCTATATATTGTTGTAAGCATTATTTCCAAATTTACCCCTTAATGTTTACATTGTTACATGGATAATAAATTACATTTAAATCACATTGGAGATTGGTTGTTGAAAAAATATCTCATCAACCTAACTAATTGACTTATAAACCAAATCTACTTATGTAATGTTGTAAGTATTATTTCCAAATCTATCCCTTAATGTTTACATTGTTACATGAATCATAAATTACATTTAAATCACATTTGTCTAATGTGGTCTTCATCAACAATTACATTCACTCTGGAATCTTGTAGACACTATTTCTTCACCACCACTCGAGCTACGACTTTACTTCCATTTAAAAATAAGTGCGTTTGACCTTTGTTGATAAACTTTTAGAATTGATGTTTGTTCTCCCGAAAGTTAATTTCGACACAACCACTTTATGGACTTATCACCATTTATCAAAATGTAGTGAACCACAATTTTGACAGTTAGGTAAGTTGCTTAGGTTTTGAGTGTTTTCAACAATCAATTATACAATTGACTTGTTTAACACAAGGATTTCAAAAATAGTCTAACACCAGCTTAAATCCATCTTAACTCTAGATCTATCAAGTGCTGGATCAAATCTTTAGAGGTGCAAACCTCTTTTTTGAGTGCAAAACTTGAGGAAAGGTTTGCACCTTGAGAGATTTGATCTCTCTCGGTGTTTGATAGATCCAGAGTTAAGATGGATCTAGGCTGGTTTCAGTCGTGTGGGGCCAAGGAGAATCTATCGAACATATGATTAATTTTATCAATAATATGTAAATGCATGTAATATAAATATTATCATTTTATATATGCTAAATATGTCTAATATTTATCAATTATACAATTGACTTGTTTAACACAAGGATTTCAAAAATATTCTAACACCAGTTTAAATCCATCTTAACTATAGATCTATCAAGTGCCGGATCAAATCTTTAGAGGTGCAAACCTCTTTTTTGAGTGCAAAACTTGAGGAAAGGTTTGCACCTTGAGAGATTTGATCTCTCTCGGTGTTTGATAGATCCAGAGTTAAGATGGATCTAGGCTGGTTTCAGTCGTGTGCGGCCAAGGAAATTCTATCGAACATATGATTAATTTTATCAATAATATGTAAATGCATGTAATATAAATATTATCATTTTATATATGCTAAATATGTCTAATATTTATCTGATCATTTTAATTTTAAAATTTTCTTATTACCTTAGTGATTTTCTTATTACCTCGGTTTTTTGAGATGATAAATATTGTTAATAACTTTAATGATGAAATAAAATTTTTGAATGCAAAGTAACAATGTAATATTGTTGAATGATAGAAAATGAAAATTAAAATGTTGTCAATTACAAATAGTCTTCATTGTGATCAATCTTAAATTATTTTCTTTTACTATTCTTATTGTCACCCTTGTTAGTTTTGTCTTTTTTTTTAATCAATTATACGAATACGACAGTTGAAACCATAAATCATTTAAATATTTAGCTTGAACTATTGTACTAATCATCATACATTGTCTCTCTTGCTCTTCAATATTAATCGGTTGATTTACTATAACACAAATATTAATGTACATTGTTAATAATTTTGTGTGCTTACATTGAAATCAATGTACAATGTTAAACCAATCACTTTAAAATTAATTTGCCATTAATGTACATCCAATTACATCAAATTAGAAATCAACATCTACACTGAAATCAATGTACCTAATGCAAACAATAAAATAAAATTGGAAAACATTTACATTGAAATCAATGCATCTAATGTAGGTAATTAAATATGATTCGAAATCAACATCTACACTGAAATAAATGCATCTAGTGCAAGTAAGTAAATAAGATTAGAAACCAACATCTACATTGATATCAATGCATCTAGTGCGAGCAATCAAATAGGATTAGAAATTACCATCTACACTGTAATCAACACATTTAGTGCAAACAATCAAATAGGATTAGAAATCATCTACATTGAAATCAATGCATCTAGTGCAAGCAGTGAAATATAATTAGAAATCAACATATACACTGAAATTAATGCATCTAGTGCAAGCAATCAAATAGCATATGAAATCACAGTCTACATTGAAATCAATGCATTTAGTGCAAGCAATCATATAGGAATAGAAATCATCTACCTTGAAATCAATGCATCTAGTGCAAACAATCATATAGGAATAGAAATGATCTGGATTGAAATCAATGCATCTAGTGCAAACAATTAAAATGGATTATAAATCACCATTTACACTAAAATCAATGCATTTAGTGCAAACAATTAAAATGGATTATAAATCACCATTTACACTGAAATCAGTTCATGTAGTGCAATAAATCTTCTTCCCTAACTACCCCCTCGAACTACATCTCTCCACTCTCTCACATCATCCACTTCCTCTTTCTCCATTTCTTTCCCACATCTATCTCTCTCTCTTTACCCTCCAATTATGTTACTATATCCCTCCCTTTCTCCTTCTATCCTCCCTTCTCTCCATATCTCCTTCTTTATCTCTTTATCTCACCCTAAAACATACAGACACTCTCTCCATATCTCCCTTGTCACTGCATCTCTCTCTCCACTTCTCACTCTCTATGTATTCCTTCTTCCCTCCCTCTCTCCCCGACTCCTTCCATCTCTCCTTCTGTCTCCCTCCCTCCTCTTCCTCTCTCTCGACCTTCAACTCTCTCCGTCTCTCTCTCTTTCTCTCTTTCTTTGCCCTCCATTTTTTTCTCTTACCCCGTCACTCTCTTCCTCTCTCTCTCATGTCTTCTCTCTTGTCCTTCCTCTCTCTCCCTTTCTCTCCTACCTTCCTCTATATTTTCCCCTCTCTCTCTCTCTTTGCCATCCAATCCTATCTCTCTTTTTCTCTCTCTATCTTTTCCCTCCAATCCTCTTTCCCCCCCTTTCTCTCTCTCTCAATATCTATACTAAAATCAATGCAAATAGTGCAAGAAATCAAATAGGATTAGAAATCACCATCCACACTGAAATCAATGCATCGAGTGCAAGAAATAATCTCTCCTCTTCCCTCTCCAACTCCATCTCTCTTTCCCTCCCTCTCTCCACTCTCTCACATCCTCTCTCTCTTCCTTCTCCTCTATCTCTTTCTCTCCCACGTCTATCTCTCTATCTATCTCCCTCTCTCTCTCTCTCCCTTCACCCTGTAACTATGTTACCATATCCCTCCCTCTCTCTCTCCCTCCCTTCACCCTCTAACTATGTTACCATATCCCTCCCTCTCTCCTTCTCCCCCCATTCCTCCTTATTTTTCTCTTTATCTCACCCCTAGACATACACATTCTCTCTCTCTCTCTCTCTATCTCAACATCTACACTAAAATCAATGCATATAGTGCAAGAAATCAAATAGGATTAGAAATCACCATACACACTGAAATCAATGCATTGAGTGCAAGAAATAATCTTCCCACTCTTCCACCTCAAACTCCTCACTTTCCCTCCCTCTCTCCACTCTCTCACATTCCCCCTCTCTTACTTCCACTCTATCTCTCTCTCCCACGTCTATCTCTCTCTCTCTCTCCCCCTCTCTCCACCTGCCAACCATGTTACTATATCCCTCCCTCTCTCCTTCTCTCCCCCATTCCCCCCATCTCTCATTTTTCTCTTTATCTCACCCCCAAACATACACATACTCTCTATTTCTCCCTTGTCACTCCCTCTCTCTCTCTCCACTTCTCGCTCTCTATGTATTTCTTCTTCCCTCCCTCTCTATCCCTCCCCCTTCTATCTCCCTCCCTCTTTCCTACTCTTCTCTTCCTTCCTCTCTCCCCTCCCTCTCACACCTTCCTTCCTCTCCTAACAATAAAATAAAATAAAATGTAGGAGCAATAGAAATCAAACCTAAAAATCAATTGCAGTTCGCTGACACTGAAATCTTTCCCACAAATATTATTTTTCAAATCGATCCAAATAAGTTCATTGACGTTGAAATCCTTTCCCACAAATATTATTACTACCACATTCGAACAACTCCTGAAATCCTTTCTCACAAATATTATTTCATTGTTTGCAAAATCACAGAGATGCTTCCTCATAAACAAAATTCGAGACTTTGTTTGTATTAAATTTATATATGTAGGGAGAGAAGTGATTTATCATTAGGGCCGACATTAGATTAATTAGATTAATTTTAAATGTTAAATATTAAACATTATTTTTACATTTATGTTTACATGTTTATTGTTACCTGAAATAGGCAATGCATATAGTGTACTCAAATACCAACCTAAGTGATCCAAATAATAATATGAATGTTATAATTAATAATAATAATAATAATAATAATAATAATAATAATATGGTTTATTTATATTTTATTTATTTATCATACCTCTTTTATGAATATGGTATTTGGCCCACGTTATTTAGTCCATGGTATTAAAGTGGTACATTTCTCACATTACTTCTACACATCTCTACACACTCCGACATATCACATTAGAAATCTTTTTATTATTTCAATTGTTAATATATATCTAGCCTAGATCCATCTTAGAGAGTTATTACTACAATGCATATAATATCTAGCCTAGAGTTAGAAATATTTTTATTATTTCAATTGTTAATATATGTCCAACCTAGATCCATCTTAGAGAGTTAATAGGACAATGCATATAATATTCAACCTAGAGTTAATACTTGAGATAGGCAATGCATATAGTGCACTCAAATACCAACCTATGTGATCCAAATTTATTAGATTTAATAATATTAATATTATAATATAATAATGTGAATATTATAATTAATAATAAGATTAGTATTAGGGTTAATAATGTTTTTTTGGCATGGTATTAATAATAATTTGCCCCACAATATTTAGCTCAGGATTCATACATAAAACTACTTTTTGAGTGTTCTTAAATATAAATAGAAATAGGATTATAAAGTAAATATAAAAATACGTTTTATTTATTTACTATACTTTTGGTTTATTTATTTACCATACTCTTTTATAAATATGGTATTTGGCCCACGATATTTAGCCCATGGTATTAAAGAATGTTAGTCAACATATAACAAACTCACATAATCAAATTAACAATATGTTCTCTTGGTATCAAAGAATGCTGATAACTACTAAGATTATATTCCTTTGTTCATTAATTGGTTCGACACTTTACAAATAAACTTTCTAAAAAAAGATAAAAAAAGAAGAAAAACCAGAAGAACTTTCTTGACAACCACACAATAGTCCACATATTTGTCAGTGTCACAACCATTATTCTTTGTTCATTAATTGGTTTTACATTTTTTCAAATAAATTTTCTAAAAAAGAAAGAAAAACCAAAAGAACTTTTTTGACAACCACACAATCTTGTCCACATATTTGTCAGTATCACAACCATTATTGTCAGTATCACAACCATTATTCTCTGTTGCTGCATCATTTCTTCTCATCTTGGTTCAATCTTTGCTTGATTCAATCTTTGTATTGCCATTTCTTGTTTTGACAAAGCGTTTCTTAGAGTGGTCAATTCCCACAAACTCGCATTCACATATTGGGTTGACCAGACTCGATATTCTAAAATACAGTCACATGACCAGACTCAGTATTCTAAAATACAAATCACATATTGTGTTGACCAGCCTCAATATTCTAAAATACAAACTCCAAATTTGAAAATCAAATGCATACTTCAACCCATACAACTCCTGAAAACTTTGCAATTAAATTCAACCACAAGCATATTTCCCATTTATCTGCATTCTTGGACAAATTTAAGCCGAGTCAAAATAGCATTGGCACACTATGGCTGTGTTGATTATAATCAACGCCTCCATCCATAGGCTGCTCAGGGATCGTTGGAGATAATATCTCGTCGAAGGTGATTTGAATTTGCCTCCTAGATTTGATTCACTATCAGGTTTCACGAAATTGCTCTCCTTGGAAGGTCGGGCTTTCGATCGTAAATCTCGCCTTTGATTTATTGTCGAGAACTCCTCTTGCAGCTCCTGGTGTTGATTTATCTGCTAATGATAGTGCACAATGTGGGGAGTTATCTCCACCAAACAAGGAGCTTAACCCACCTGATGATTCTGGATAGACGACGACTCCTTTTAATTCTTAAGACAACAAAGTTTTTACTCCCCTGGTGAATTCCGGTACGCCCATGCATTTAGAATCCAGGGTAAACCTTGTATCGACTATCAAGCCGAAGGATAAAATGGCTTATGTCTCTACTGCTCTTGCTGACCATCATCAAACCTGCCCCACCACTGCTCCATTATATACCTCCCCGTCCATGCTTCCCTAGAATGCGCATCCCCTCCCCCTTCTCCTCCCTCTCCACATAATATTGAGAATGTGGACTTATCGGACTCACCTATAAATACTGTTGGATGTGACTTTGAATCCTTATTAGACAACCCAAACGTTGACTTGGCTACCCTCACTGTATTTGATAATATCCCTAGGAATCCTGATATTGTCATCTCGTCGGCTTCGGGTTGCAATATTACGGTGAGGAAAAAAACGAAGTCTGCATCTAGACACTTCAGAGGGAGGCCGAAAACAAAATCCATTTTCCGGGATGAACTCCTTGACCTCAGGGAGGTTCCTATATTTACATCAGATGATCTCAGGGTGCTTAGAGCTAGCAACCCTCCAGGGGTCTCCAAATGACTTACATCCTCTCCTTGAACTTAAGGGGCATGGGCGAATCCTCTAAACAACTTCGCCTAAGAGATTTGCTGAGGGAGACGAAGCCGGAGATCATTTTAATGCAAGAGACTTTATGTGATAGTAACAAGGCCATTTTTTCTGTTTTATCTATATGTCCCGGTTGGAATGCCGTTGTGGTAAATGTCGAGGGACGTGCGGGGGGTCTATTGGCATTTTGGGATCCATCCTGTGCAAAGTTCTGTGCGTATAGCTTTTTCGGAGGTATGCTATTGTCTGGGAATATAAGGGGTGTACACGGTAATATAAACATCATTAATTTATATGCTCCTTGCTTAAATTGGGTCGATTTCTGGGCTCGTATAGATAGGTTAGGTATTCTTTCCCTGCAAAACCTTATGGTCATCGACGATTTTAATTCCACTCTTACATCAGATGATTCATGGGGCACTAATGCTAGTCGGGATCAAATGGAAAATCTCATTGGGACGATTTTCGATGCTGCGCACCTTAGGGATGTCAGACCTTTCCCCATATCCCCTACTTGGACAATCACCGGGTGATGGGGAACTACATTGCAAAGAGAGTGGATCGTGCAATGGTTTGTGATGCTTTGTTCTCCCTGATGGGCCACATGAGATCTGAAATATTTTTCTCGGATCTGTCTGATCATATGCCCATATACTTGTCTTGGTGTATGGACCAGAAGATTAAGGAGATCCCATTGTCTTTTTGTGCATGTCTTCTGGTTTTCAGAGAAGTTGTTTTTGATGTCACGGTGCCTACATATATTTTTTTTTTTGGTTATCTATTCTCTCCATCGGCTACTGTGTCTTCTTCATTAATTTACTTCACCCAACTGCATGCGACCCTGTTATTAGACTGGAACAATATGAGCTGTGGATGCTGTGCGATCGATTGCCTGTGTGTCTGTGCACTTCTTCATAATTATCTTCACCCAACTGCAAGCGAGCCTGTATATAGACTGGAGCAGTGATGGGCTGTGGTTGCTGTGGGATCTTTGCCTGTTATTCTGTTTAATATACTTTTCGACTTCTCTGCCAGCAACAAGCGAGCCTGTGTTTTGTGGATCTATGTGGACTGTGGATATTGATGGATTTCTTCTACTCGACAAGTCAGTTTCCCCATATGCGGATATGGTAGATCCTTCTATTCTGCTCTTTGATTGGCGGGTAGGGGCTCACATCAACGTGGCTGGACTTTCCCCATGATGTATATATGATTCTCATAACTTGTCCATGCTACTTTTGTCACATTTTTTCCAATAGGCAATTGGGAGATCCTTTTATATTTTGTCAGCAATTCTCTGCTTGATTATTAGTTACATGTGATGGGTATGTTTGCCAGATCACAATATTTTCTGTTCGTAGGGGCAATGCTGTTTATTTTCGGAAGTGATTATCACTACACTTCTTATGTTTTATAATGCACTGTTTTTATTAATCATGATATAAAACAGCGTTTTTTTCCTTCTGAAAAAAAAGATAGGCATTGAATGATTCAATCATCTCACACAAACAAAAATGGCTTGCTACATAACACCGTCTTCTTGCATCACATGAAGACCGACTTCACCATTTGGCACACAGGGACTGGGAAGATCCGTGGTTGAGTTTCCATGGTGACTTCACAAGTTATATCCAGTGCAAGTGGCGGGTATTCAACTTGGCCATTCTGTCTTCACTCAATAGAGACTTTTAAGACAACAACCAAGTAACATAGCTCCAACACGCAGATGTGTGGTTGGTTTTGTGCCAGATCTCACACCACCTCTTGAATTGTGATTTATCACCCAACAACAACCACATCCCTCTGTTTCGTATGCACAAATCTCTCCACCACGACTCCACGCTGCTACTATATTAAACAAACAAACTTAACAAAAAAAATATATCACAAAGCACACTATCCTCATACATCAAATCTAACCTAAGCCTATAACACATTTTGGTTACATTTCTCTCATATTCTAGGGCCTTTCTATAAGGGAATCCAGCGCATACCGGCTTCGATACCAACACAGAAATTGAAATTGGAAATATAGTGCACAACCTACACAAAAAACAAATCATATATTATGTTCCAAAGCCAAAATACATCTCACATATATAATGTTGATGAGATCCAACCAATTCCAAACAAGAAGATCCACAAAACAAATCATATATTATGTTCCAAAGCCAAAATACATCCCACATATATAGTTTTATAAGATCCAACCAATTCCAAACAAGAAGATTGTTTGTTGATAAAATTTCTCAACATTCCAACCAACCAACAAACCAAAGCTATGTATATACTATTGTAAGTGTTATTTCCAAGTACATGATTAAAGTAAGGACTAAATGAATAGAGAAAAAGTGTAAGATAAAATAGACATAGGAAAATTTATTAATATATAATAAGGAAGTGCGAAAATTAAATTGAAATGAAAAATTGAATGTACAAAATTGATTTGTTTCTTTGATATCCATTTTTACATGGACTAATTACACATGGAAAAAGTGCAAAGACCAAATTAAATAAGAAGAAAGTGCAAGACCAAATGTACAAAGATAATTGTTTTGCCTTTGCCATGCTAGTTTTACACATGCAAGGTATTGGAATGATAAACTTATATTTAATATGAATTAGATTGATTTTTTTGAGTAGTAATTATATATATATATATATATATATATATATATATATATATATATATATATATATATATATATATTTTATATGGTTAAAATATTTGTAGTAAGAATTTCCTTTCTTGTATTTATGCTCTCTTCTTTCATAAGTTAATATTTTGGTGTTTTAGGTGAAGGGACTGTACTAATCCATTTCAAACTTTGTGGGTGAACTTTATTGTGGTGGCATCAATGCAGAGGATGTTTTTTGAGGAAATAACTAGGTGGCAGGGTGACAAAAAGTTTATTACCTCTTATTCTTGTTAAGTCTTTTTATATGCAAATAATAGTATCAAATGCAAAACATATAATATGCATGTTGTCTTGTGAGGAAATAACTAGGAGGCGGGGCGATAAAAGAATTACCTCTTATTCTTGTTAGGTCTTTTGATATGAAAGTAATAGTATCACATGCAAAACATATAATATGCATGGGTGCTTGAGTGGAAATCCTAATTGGTTTTTATATGTATGACATACTTCATATTAGGGTTATGTTCCACCAATTTGCAAGTTCCTATGGAGTATATTGAGATAATGGTGGATATAAATTCTCAATAGAGGTTGGTGATAGAAATTCTCAATGGAGGTTGGTAACTTCTAATAAGACATGGAAAAAGTGTTAGACCAAATGGATATGGAGAGTTTATTTTTAGGTTAAATTGGTTACATGAGAATATTCAAGCTTTAATTCCAAGTTAAATTGGTTACAAGAGGATATTCGAGCCTGATTGGAGGGTGATCAAAATTATAACTAAAGTACTTTAAATTTTGTATTATATATATATATATATATTATTTAAATTTGTTTTGTAAACCTTTATGTTTTGTGTGTTTCATTAATTTATAAAGTTATTTTAATGAGATTTTCCATTCTAATTGGTTTCTATATGTATGAAATTACCTTATATTAAGGTTATGTTCCACTGATTTAAAAGTTTTATAGATGACACTGATCTAATAATTTATTTCAAGTTTTTATAGATGAAATGAAAATGATTGATGGAAATTTTCAACAGAGATTTAACTAGACTAAATGAGACTAAATGAACACGAAGAAAGTATAGGACTAAATGGACATGGAGAATGTAAAATAATTACAGAAGAATATTCTAGACTTCCAAATACTTTTTAGATGATCAACATTATAAAATAATTATTATCATTTTTTATTTATTATTATTTATTATTTTAAATTGAAGTTAATGGCTATGCGAATGGGTTGATATTTGGTTCTTATTTAAATGATTTCATTATTATAAACACATTTCCTAATAGCTTTTAGATTTGTGTTTGTTTTTATTTTATTTTTCTAGTATTATTTTTTTTGTTTGTATTATTTATTAGTTCTTTCAATTTCACAATTTTAGTTGTCACAAATTAATTAATATCAATTTATTAAAAATAAAATTTTTTATTTTTTTATTTTTTTATTATTATTTTTTTCTCTTAATTCATATTAATTAATATCAACTCTTGTTTTCGTTTTTAACATAATTATTTCAATTACAACCATTGTATCTAAGTCCACTGCTTGTACCAACAAGTACTTATACTAAATCTGTGGAACCTCCCCCATATTATGTTTCTTCCTCTTCACACATCCCCTCATCCTCCACTGTTTCCCCTCTCCCCTCTTCGATTTCCCATGAAGATGATGAGCTTTCTAATATTCCCATTGTTCACCCATTACCTTCTGAAATTCTGGTTACAGGGGAGGCTACCTCGCTCTCCCCCCCCACCCCCCAACCTTTCCTGGCCCTTCACACGGGAATGTGAACTCCCCCCTTCTCTGGATCCTCCCCATGCACCGACAAATTTCCCTATCCCTTCACCCTAGATGACTCCTTTGGAACCGACTCCCCCCTCCCCTCCTATCCCTTTCGAACCCGATCCTGTTTCCTCCCCCCATAATTTTGTTGGTAGCAACCTAGATTTTATATTACTAAACCCGACGATGGACCTAAAGGCTCTGACCATCCATAAGGGCCGTGTTAACCCCTCCTCACCTGTTATCAGTCCTTGATCTGCTGTTAACACCATTGTCCACAAGAAAGGACGCAAAGGAAGCATACATTTTCAGGGTCGTCCTATGGCTAACACTGCTCTCTTCTGTGATCCTGTGGATTTGAAAGATGTTCCTATTTTTTCCACCCCCGACTCCTAAGCCCTTAGTGAAAATGCACCCGCTTATCTGACCTCATGATGAACATCCTGTCATTTAACATGCGAGGGTTTGGTGATCGTAATTAAATACTCGGCACTCGTCACCTGATCCATTGTATTCGCTCTTTCATTATCCTAAACCGGGAGACCCTTTTCAAATGCTCCTCGTGCTATTACATATTTTCTCTCCATATGTCCTGACTGACACATTGTTGGGGTGAATTCATCTGGGATGTCTAGGGGCCTTATTGCTATGTGGGATCCTTTGTGGGCCAATTTTTGTGCTTTCAGCTGTTTTGTGGGTATCTATTTAACATGACATGTTCGTGGAGTTCTCGATCGAGTTCATTTACCTAACCTGTATGCTCCATATAGTGGGCGCTCAATTTTTTGGATTGTATGGAAACAAGTGACATTATGAAGACATTGATATGATTGTGGTGGGGGACTTCAATGCTACTTTGATTGCAAATGAAGTTTGGGAATCACATTCTCGACCAAATCCCATGGCTGATCGTCTGTTTTCTCTCTTTGCAGCAAATCACTTGGTTGATATAAGCCCATACCCACTTTCTCCTACTTGGAGTAATCATAGGGTGGGAGAAGATCACATTGGGAAGAGATTAGACTGGTTTTTGGTACATGAGGACCTGGTGGAAAGAATGGGGAATATGAAATCATGGGTCCATTGAATATATCTTTCTGTTCACCTCCCCATTATTCTTCAATGGAGGCAGGAAAATATTAGATTGGGGCTTCCTTTCAAGTTAAACCGGGTCTGGATATGGGATGAGGATTATAATAAGATGGTTTCAGCTACATGGACCTAACTTACAAGGTTATAGGAGGTATCGACCATGGATTCCATCATACATAAACTTAACCTTCTGAAAAGCCGAACTAGAACATGGGAAAGGAGGAAAAAACAGAATCTGATTAAGGAGTTACAACAAATTCAAGTGACATTTGAGTCTTAGGATCTATCCTGGAAAAAAGATTCCAACACAACAGGAGTTGGGTCATTTGAAAGAAATAGAAAGGAGAAAAAAATCAGATTCTGGCGATTCAGGAAACCACTTGGCGCCTTAAAAGCAGGGCGACTTAGCTGCGAGAGGGTGATCGTAATACAATTTTTTCATCGATATGCTAATAAGAGGAAGAAAAAAAAACACTATATGGAAAATTGAAACATCCAATGGGGAGAGCATTCATACAACACAAGAAATGCAACAGGAGGTTGTTGCTTATTTCAGGGGCTTCTATAAATCTAGGACGAACGTGGACATTAGGGATCAATTATGGGAATTGGAACACTATCCAGAAATGTTTGATGCAGATGCTAATGAAGCCCTATTCTGCCCGGTCCAACTGGAAGAAATACAATGTCTTAAAATCCATTGCTAAGGATAAATGCCCAAGCCTCAATGGATGGTGTGTGGAGATTTTTATACAATTTTTCGAATTAATGGGGCATGATCTTCTGGAGATAGTTGAAGAGGCTAGAACTATTGGACACTTACATGGAGCCATCAATTCTACCTTTTTAGCCCTCATTCCGAAATGTTCTAATCCCTGCTCTTTCTGGGATTTTTGACCAATTTCACTCCTGCAACATCACATATAAATCGATTTCCAAGGTGATAGCGAGGCACACTACACAGATCCTCTCCAAGAACATTTATAGGGAACAATATGGGTTCTTGCATAATTGACTGATTCATGATGCCATAACAACTGCACAAGAATGTATACACACCATCCACACTATATATGTGGATGCTATGGTCATGAAAGTGGATTTGAGGCAGGCATATGACAATGTGGACAGGTCATACATCCGCCTTGTACTTGTTAATATTAGTTTACATACTCAAATTGTGGAATGGATTATGGCTTGCATCTCACCAGTAAGTTATGCAGTTCTCATTAACAGAGATCCTGCAAGATTTTTTAGAGTTGGAAGAGGCCTCTGACATCGATGTTCTTTATCCCCTTTACTTTTTATTCTTATCATGGATGGTATAAGATTATAGATTCGAGATGCACAATCGAGAGATCTCATTAAGGGAAATTTGAGGTCTAAAATGGGCCTCTTAAGGAAATTATAAAATAATAGTGGAAATAATAAAACAAAATTATATTACATCATCAAATTTTTAGAGGGAAAAAAGAAAAAAAATATTTTTTCAACTCGTATTTTCAACTTATCTCCCTATGGGTTTACTCCAATTTCGAGTGGAAACACTCCTTGGATGTAGAATTTGATTTCTCATCCAAGGAGTAACCATGTTGCATACTTTCGACGGACCTTCCTACACGAAAAATGAGAAATACATGAAAAATGTTATTACAATCACATTTTTTCATCTATTTCTCATTTTTCATGTAGCAAGGTCCATCGAAAGTATGCAACATGGGTACTCCTTGGATGAGGAATTAAATTTTGCATCCAACAAGTACTCCTGCTCAAAATTTGAGTAAAACCGTAGTGATATAAGTTGAAAATACGAGTTGAAAAAGAAGTTTTATATTTTTTTGATATTTTTACTTTTGTACTACAAAAATGGTGAATCATCCCCCGTGGTTGACATCATCATCTTGAATCCTATTGGTTCTTAAATTTTATTTTGGCTGTACATTTTTATTAGGAGGCCCATTTTAGACCTCAAAAATCCCCTAATGGTTCCAAGGACTGCATATATCACAATGAGTGGATGTTACTCACCTCTTTTTCATGGATGATATTCTTACCTGTGGTATGTTATTGAGATCTCAATGGTCGGTTCTCCACTACATTTTCCTTCGATATGGTGCTGCCTCAGGTCTGTGTGTAAATGGTTTAAAATCCATACTATTTTTTTCTTCTAGAGATAGGTGTGACATAGAGATTATTGCAAGTATATTCAGGGTAATATCTGTTCATCTACATGAAGGCTTCTCTTATTTAGGATTCCGTCTGTTACACAGTATTTTGAGAGTCAGAAAAGAGCTTAAATTTGACTCCCTGGGGGGTTCATTTTTTGTTTGTTGTCATGAGTCCAAAAAAGTGATAAAACGTAACTCGTTGTTAACTAATTGCCATAGTTGATTCATGTTCACCTGCTGCTACATACATGAACAAACATCATTTTGATCGAGAAAATAAATAATCACGGGTAAATTTCTCTTCAAGTTTTTACAATGGTAAAAGTAATTTTGTTTTACTTTTTTAAATTATAAAAAGTGTTTCGAAAAATATTCTTAATTTAAAATTATTTTTACCATTTTTGCAAAGTATTTTTACATGTGATTATTTATTTTCTCGATCAAAATGATGCTTGTTCACGTATGTAGCAACATGTGAATATGGATCAACTATGGCAATTGGTGAACAACGAGTTACATTTTATCGCTTTTCAGACTCGTGACAACAAACGAAAAATGAAGCCCCCTTGGAGTCAACTTTAAGTTTTTTTGTGGCTCTCGAAATATGAAAAGATTGCCGAGAACTTGTCTTTTCGAGCTCATTAAAATAAATGAATTGAAGTCGTCTCAATATACATTTACCCCTTTTTTCGGGCTAAAGTTGACTGAATACCTTAGTCAAACATGACTAGGAGGTTCTCTTGAATATCATTTTCTACCTTTTCAGATTCGAGGGACTATTTACGAAAATGGACCTTTTGGAGTTTACTTTTCCGTCTCTTTTTCAAACTCCATAAACATGAAAAGGACACTGAGTTACCCCTCCATTAGACTCGTAAAAATTAAAACGACGCAGGACTTGTCACCATGACGAGACCGAGCTACTCCTTCCTAGGGTTCGTTAAACTTACTAGGATGGATTGATCCGAAGGGTGAACATATATGCTAACCATATGGTATCCTCCTCAAGATTTATATATAAAAAAAAGGTACTCGCTAGAAATAGAGGGGAAAAATGGAAGTAAACATGTCTTGTATTCTGTATTAAAGGCAACAGGTCGCTCTTGAACATGACACTCATTTGCATTTCATGTCTGGATTGCGATATCCTCTCTTCGTCACTTGCCTTCCTGGGTTTGGGAAATCTATTTGCCTCTCATTTGATGACCTCCTGTTGTCATCATTACCTCCGATCCTATTTTGAGTCAAATGCTGCCAAATTCCAGAGTTGTGCCGCCAATATGTTCAAGAGAATTCATATCTGTAAAAGTAAAATTTTTATACTTATCTGAACCTCTCTGCAACAATCTTGAATCATTCATATCTACCTTGAAAAATCCTATGTTTCGTGTCGATGATGTGGGGAAAATTATGGCCCTCCTTCGACGGATCACTTCTTGTCGACATCAACTCATTATCCAGGACATTGATCTAGAAACTCCCTCTCAGTACCTTGGAGCTTGCATGCCTCAATGGCAGGTTCTTCGCGTTCGACGAGAGTTTCACATCATTGGCCTTGGATCGAATGATTCTACAAGTGTTCGACTTCATATCTCTTATTCACACTTATATATTGTGCTGTCATACCTTGAGGGCCATCATCATTATTGGCAGTTTCTCTCATGTCTGTTAACGGTTTACCTCATCGACTGATAATCAGGTGGTTTATACCATGTTTGACATCAACGCATCTATTCACATGGTTAGATTCGTACTTTGGACGGGTCGAGATAGAGATGCAGACCCTGGATTTCGTCTGATAAATCCAGGCTGCATGGAGTATTCATGATTTTACACATGATCCTTTCTATACGGATCCACACTTATGATCCTTTTTAGTCGATTTTTTGCGTCTGTGCCGTGGGTTCATGTATTTTTCGATGCCTATTAAGAGATATACTATGGGAATATTTTCATCAGAGATGTCATACATATTGTAGTATGTTTGATTTGTAGGTCTCCTGATGGCGATTTTTCCAAGTCCTTGCCCTGAATGATAAAGAATTTCAACCATCACTTCTCGTTTTGCTTCCATACTTGATGGGGCATTGGTCACACAGTATTTTTTTGCACTTTCCATTCTATACCTGAAGTGTATTCCTTTGTGCCTCTCATGCCACAAATATCGCAAAGCGACAAAAGCTGTGAAAACATGTTCACCATGTATAACATGCTCAAAACATCCCTGAAGAGATGGAGAATCAATGTATTAAAACAATTCTGGAGAAAGCTTGTGAAAAAATTAATTTGCAGCCTCAATGCGGTTCTCTCCTCCATGGCCTAACGCTTGTCACCCTGTGTATAACCCACGTACAATGCTGACAACGTGGGAATTAAAGTAAAAATCTGTGCTGGTCCTCTTCAGGCAGGTTCTCCAAAAATGGAGCAGAAGCTTCGTGTACTAGAAGCCTCGAGAGCGAAAGTCTGGTATCAGTTGGCTGAGGATTGGGTTGAGTTCTACCATTTTGAGTCCTTGATCCTACCTTTAAGTTTTTTCCCCTTAATGTGTGGACCTTCCTCCCTCTTTTATGGATCCTTAACCTCTTCAACTACCCTATAAATGAATGCCACACTTTCCCCAAATGGTTGGTCATTGTTGGTTGCCTTTATAGTGCTCAAATGTGCCTAAATGATGCCAAAATTCTAAGGAGAAAGAGTGCTTGAAGTCTTTGGCTTGGATTTGGAAAACCGTCCTGAAGGAGGCTTCCAACATCAAGGCACCGATTGTATGCTTCCCTCTTTGATTTATCAATAATACAAAACCTGTTTTACTTTCCATAAGCTTGTAGATGATTACTTGCTTAGTATGATGCTCCTTGATTTGTCATATGGTTTACATTAGAATGAAATATACTATGATTTATTCGTTTGTTATTTTTTTATCTCTCTTGCATGTATTCATGTGCAAAGGAATAGCAAGGAGCGAGCTTGGAAGTAGGGATATCAAGATTAACATCAAAAAATGACCGCATAAGAGTGAGGTAGGCCATCTTCCTTTCTCATGTCATTCTCATTTAAGCTAGGAGAGTTTGCTTTCTTTTGTCTCGTTTGTTACTAGACCCACTCATTGGGTTAGAGGGATCACTTCTATCCGTAGAAGGGATTGCCTAGATAACACTGAATAATGCCAAATAAATATAAGATAACATATTGGGATTGTATAATTAACAAATTGAAAAAGAAACTTAACTTGTGGAAAAAAAGGTGGTTATCGATGGGAGGCAGATACACTCTTATACAAACAGTTCTACAACAAATTAATATATATTGGGCACACATGTTTGTGATTCCATCCTCTATATAGTCCCAAATAAAAGAAATTATTACTAGTTTTCTTTGGTCGAGCCTGACAGGGGATACAAAATTCAACCCGTGTAAATGGGAGGCATTAACAATACCAAAATAATATGGAGGATGGGGTTTTTTGGAACAAAAAATATTTGGTAAATCCATGTTGATAAAATCCATCTGGAGGGCTATGACTGGTTGTGGGATCTGGAAATAAATTATCAAATTCAAATACATGAAAGGCAAAGACATCTGTTCATGGTATACAGATCAAAAACAATTGCAATAAAGGGGATCAATCATCTGGTGAAGCTTCCAGAAGGTGATATAGTTTTTCTGGATGCAGATGACATGGGTGTTCGATAGTGGAAATAATATTATGATCGAGAATTATGGTATAATGGGCGTCAATCTGAGATATCTAATGACGGAGCGTACATTGGATATTATACATTCTCATGGATACTTCTTTCTCTATCAGATAATCCAACGATGGCAAGGTGGATATACGATCTGGAAGGGGGCAAATGAGATGGGTCTCCACAGACAAGCTACACAAGACTTGATGGAATATATAAAATCTTTAAGGTTAGCTGGGCTATGTCATAATACACAATGTGGTCGTCTCACTTGGGGCGAAAGTCTTCATAAACAATCAATGGTAGTGGAAAATACTTATCAATATATATGTCATTGGTATATGACCTCTCAATCCCATCATGGTACATGAATATCTGGCATATGAATATTCTACTCAGAATAATTTTGTTTGCATCGTTGGCATGGAGGAACAAAATACTGACATGGGACAATCTTAACAAATGAGGTTTCACTAGACCTAGATGGTGTATCTTATCCAAGCAAGACAATGAATCATGTTGTCATATTTTCATCAGATGCCCCTTTACTAAATCCATTTGGGGGAACATAACATTGGTATATCATATACATGACCGACATACACATAATATTGAACAATGTATTACATCATGGATGAATGGAGGTGGAAATGCAAAGGAAATCTCTTTATTCATTTCTTGAGAAATATGGAATGCAAAAGATCGATGCATATTTAAAGGAATTCCAATCAACCCAGCCAGTATTTCACACAAGTTTATCTCTTGGATGTCATCTCTCACAGGTACACCTGACATATGCAAATATCTATCCTATCTCCATATTCCCCCTATTGTTCTTTTCCCTGCAGGTTATTTCGACAAAGCGATACAACATGGAAAATGTGGATGCAGAGCTTGGCTCAATACTAATGAATCACATTAGTACAAACTATCATGGAATGGTGGCCTAGGTACAAATGCAAGGGAAAATTTTTTGGCCCTATGGGGTCTAAAATGACCCACCTACAAACTTCAAGTGGAAAATATTCATATATATGGTGACTCAAAAACCATCATTTATGGAGTCACATATCTTACTTCTTTATAACCCCCTCACTTGTCTGGTTGGATGGAACACACAAATCAGATGAAGGTATCTCTCCCAGGTATTACTTTCTAGCACATATATCGAGAACACAACGCGGTGGCATATTTTCTATCTAAAGATGTCCTCAATGGAGAACACATGATAATGCGGTACAAGCTCATTGTGGACAACAATACTCAGACAAAGGGTGTTATCCAACTCCCATAGATTTGGACCTGATACTGTTTCTTCTCCTGTTTTTTTGTGGGTATGATACTATGTTTGTATTTTCAGTATTTTTCCCTGTTACTATTTTGAACTATATGGATTTCTCTCTAGATCAACTTAGGATGATGACATGAGATAATGTTTTTACTGTTTATCTAGTCGCAGTGAAGCGAGCCCTTTCTATGGCATAAAATATGGGAGTTTATTATCACTATTTTTATGTAATGGATTTTCATATTAATATACCAATCCAATGTTTTTTTCCTTTGAAAAAAAAAATACCTTGAAATTAAGCTATATGATGGTTTTGCTTGAATTTCTATTTGTAAACCATTATGATTGCATAAAATGATATTATTTAAATCTCCTTCCCATCACAAAAATATAGGCAATTGTGAAATATTTTGTTGATCTTTACATATATGATACAAGTTCTTTTTTTTAAGTATTGTTCATGACTTCTATTTTTTTAGTTTTTGTGACATTTACCTTTTTCTAATGGAGTTGTACATTTCATTTGTATATTTATGCTGATAATTTGTAAGATTTTGACAACACACTTTTATTTTTTGGTTATGTTTACCTTTCTTCTTTTAAAATCCTGCAAATGATTTCTATTATAGAAGAAAATATTACATTGATATCTAGTAGGACCAGGTCTTAGCTAACAAAAAACAAACCATTCCAGACATGGAAACAAAATCTAGCCAATAGTCTTGTGTTTGCATTTTCTGAGTCATAACTGTGCTATATTTCAAAAAAATGAGTTCACTATATATGCTGTTAAGCATTACATTCCAGATGAGTTAACTTCAAAACATGAGAAAAGGAAACTGTAATATTTAAGCAACCAGAGAAAACATAAAATAAGACCCATGCGAGAATTGTAACCATAACGAGAGCCAAAAGTTCCAACACGACCAAATAGAACTGAAGCCAAGAGTGTAAGAGGAGGTAACCCGCCAAACCAACACCATTGCATCCTTTGCTGGACTACATCAAAACGAGGAGGCTAATAAAAAATGAGGATAGGTGAGGAAGGTGTTGGATGCAACTAAGGAAATGGATCGATCGAGGGTGCCACTACTAAAGGAATGTCATATATAGTCGCTGAAGCCTCATGGTCCTCCACTGAATCAATATCAGAGATAGAGCCCACATATTTCTCCACTCTAGCCAACTTGGTATCAATATCATCCAAGCTGAAACGAAGATTCCTTAGGAGTCATTTAATGTCTTCATGTACAACAAAAAAACGATAATTATCGACTTGTTTTTCCCTTATTACCATGTGTAGAAGGATGTCAAGCTGTTGGTGTAGACTGATGGAGTGTAGGAAATGGAGACGACATTTCCTGAACTACCCCGGATTTAGAACCCAATTGAATCTATGTCCAGAGACTTCAGAATCTGAGAAATAAGATTTCCCTCCAAACTATTTCGACTCTAATAGTAGAATCTCTCTTCTGACCTCCGGAGGGACCGAATTAAAGAAATTCATGAGTAAGTCCCATCCAAAAATCTTGCGTGTTGATGAAGAGGAGGTTGAATACCCAACCCTCTGACTAAGTCGATGTTGTCAAGGAGCTATCAAGGTAAGGGTACCCCCATGAGGCACAATAACTAGGGAACCGAAAGTATAAACCAAACATTGACCGCTGAGACTCGGGAGAGAAGGCGTTATGACCCTAACAACAGAAAAATATATATCACCCCGAACATATAAGATAATATGGATCGTAGAGGAAATAGGTGGTGTGACTTGCAATACCTTTGGAGTAAACATGTGGGTACCCTGTAGAGGCGGATCCCTAAACCAGACACTGTGGGTTGTGTTGTATCTCAAGAAACAATCCCTTGGCTATGGTAAGGAATCAATGCTTAAGACATTTTAGAAATGTATGTCAAAATTACAATATCAAATGGCCTCTGTTTAACACCTTTGGAATTTAATTACTTAATACCCTCAATAATCTGATATAATGAAAGCCTTCACAATGCCATAAATTGATGATATTTAAATGAAATGAAAAGAAGAACTGTAAGGGAAACTCAAAATGATATGTTGAAAACACAAAATCTACCACTTTTAAGTTTCAAAGGAAATTCATGGAGAGAGAGGAAACTCGAAATAATATGCTGTAAACACAGAATCTATTACTTTAAAGTTTCATCAGGAGTTTGTGAAGAGAGGGGAAACTAAAAATAATATGTTGTAAACACATAATCTATTACTTTTAAGTTTCAGATAGAATTTGTGAAGGGAGAAGAGATGGAGTGAAGGAGTGCACATTAAGGATTGTTTAACTCTTACTTACAGATGTAAAAAGATACTCGCAACTACATTAATTCACTACATTCAAAGAGGAATAAACACAGAGTGAAACTAGAAAGACATATCAACATAAAAAGGTGTAGGAAAGTTGATCTTCTTTCATAAATTTCTCAGAAAATTCAGTACCAAATTAACTATCATCCAGAGGTCCAAAACTCAGAACCTCTTTTGTTTATTTCTATCTACTTAAATACATCCAAATAGTTCGTAATTGCTGAACTTCTTGAAACTACTTCGAATACCTAAACTGTTAAAATTACTTATGCAATCATACGAAGAAAACAAATTGAAACTGGGAATATCATTAGTTTTTTGCTGAATCTAAATTTTGCTGATGCGTCCCTCCGAAGAGCTGAGGTGTTTTTTCTGGTTATGATGCGATAATTGCACAATTATGTAAAAACACCTCAGTGCTTGACTTGACCCAGCTGTCATGCTTAAAATAAGTGCCACTATATGTTGTTCTGTTTGGATTTTCCTATGCCTATGTGTGTGCCAGAAACACTACGTCTTCTCTTTGTCAACCACCGCAAGGCTTGGACTTAAAATATATTCTTCTCACCCTTGGAGAACGCATCATGTTCGATTTCTATCGCATTTCGGCATTTCATCGGTTTTACGTTATAATCCTCCTTTCCTCCTCCGATGCGATTTAACACAAGAAATGCCTTACTTCCAAATTTGAAAACCTTTTGAGTTTACTTTTGAAACCACATCGCATCCGCCCGAAAATCGCAAATCGAGGATTTTACTATGAAAGACGGGAGGTAAGTGTTAAACTGTGAAAAGTGTGAAGTGCGAAGTATTAAGACTGATTGATACATTCCCAGGGGAGTCTGTGAGAACCAATGGATTCAACAAGGCTACTGAAGACTAGCAGAGTCACTAGGTGGATGATACTAACTATTTTGAGGATTTGTTTGTTGTCCACCATCAACAATTGGATACCAATCTAAAGATATTTTTGGGTTTTTTGAGTTCTTTATGTAACACTAAGTTTTTCAATGAGTGTTTCCCAGTATGTTCGCCATTGTGTTAGTATGGAAAATCAACCAAACATCATTCTTGGCTAACACTTGATTTATCTAGGTTTGACAGGGGATTTTTGAGTTTTTAAGGAATATTTAAGTTGTTACTTACTCAGTCCCACCGTGATCGCCATTATGTTAGGTCCCTGTAATTTGTCAGATAGGTAAGACCAAATAGACAAGTAGGACCTATCCTTCCTAGACTTAGAGAGGGTTCTCTCTATATTTGTGTAAAATATGTAACTTGATTGATTTTAGGCTAGTTATAATGGCAGGGTTTGTTTGTTTTGTTTTGTTTGGTTGGGTTGCTTATTAAGTAAAATAGATAGAGTAAGATAAATTCAAATCATTGGGCTATGAGGTCTGTGAAAGGCTTGAAGAGCACAACAATAAATCAAGGGTGTTTCATAGGGCAAGCTAACAAATAAAAATGGATCTTTTTAGATAAAATGAGTATATGATGATAGTAAGTTATGAATTTAGTAGGTTTAAAGGGCAATCCAGAATCCTTTAACTATACTTCAAACAAGGAAAGCCTTTAGGACAATAACTTGGTAAAACTGAAGATCAGTTAATAATTCTTCAGCTAAACTTCACTAAATTGACCTCAAAACAAAAAACGAGTAATCTTAGAGAGCAGTTAAGAATTCTCTAATTATTACTTTCAGAGGAAAACATAGAGATAATAATGACAGGTAGAGTTGAGGTGCCAAAACAACATATCTCAACCTAAAATTTCCGTTCTATTATCAGAGAAGTAATGAACATAATGTAAAACAAAGGAAAACATTGACAAGAGTGGAATAACATCACCATATAATAGAGTTCTTGAATCCTAGGAATGTGTTGGTTCCATTGATATTCAGTCCAAGAGATTTAAAAGGCTCCAAAGCCAAACTTCATTACAACTCAGAGTTTATGCTCATCTCAACAACCAACCAACAAAAATTATGAAGCCTCCATGCAATATTTAACTTGAAAATGAGGAGTAAAACCCTAGCTAGGGTTCCAAAATGTCATTAATTACATAGTAAATGTTTTTTGACCTTAGAGACCATGCAAGGTCCAAGGAAAAAATATCTAAAACTCATTAATGCAAAAATAACTTCTAACGTAACTATCTGAGCTAATTTTGGTAAAATTTGACTTTAATGCCTCAAAAGATATTTTGCATTAACTCCTAGCAAGGGCGCAACTCCATGGTACAAGGGTGCAGCGCTAGGCTAAGGGCGCAATGCCAAGACTGGAAAAATTTCTTTTGTTGCAGTTGAGTTTTGGAGAGCTTCCCGGTGCCCAAATGAGCTCCATGATGGCTCATTGGAAAGCATGTCCTGTCTAGTTTCCAAATATGCCTTTAGTTTCTAGTTTGGTGTCGATTTTCCTAGTCAAAAATACATTCTCCCAAGACTACTCAGGGTGCAGTGCCAGTGCTGAAAAGAGGGCAAAAAGGTATTTTTTAAGGTGGTTTTTGGCCCGTTTGAGAGACCAGTCTTGCTCCAAATGACCTGAATTTTCTGTGGATGTTGTACTTTCCATGAGGATCATGAATATGTAAGCCATTTTAAATTTGAGTTCCCCAAAAAAGAGCGCAACGCTAGTGGCGCTGCGCGTTTGGCCCTTTTTTTTGCTGGCCAAACAGTCAAAAACTCAAAATTTGTAAAAAGATGCCAAAAATGGAATTTGTCTTGCTGATCATGTTTGGGAGGCTTGGAGGTATACATCAGAAAGGATGTCAATTTTCTCCTTCTCCTTTGCCTCATTTTGTGCTTGAATCTTTGCAAGGGCTCTTTTGAGCTTGGCCCTTACAATTTTGTTCCTCATGGCATAATGCTTTGCCATTTTATTCTGTAGGTTAATGTCTCTTTTTTCCTTTTCATGCTGACCCTATAGGTGCAAATTGGCTCTCTCTAGCCAAGATTGTCTATCATAGCTGATTTCCAGGGAAAACAACTCAATCCTCACTTGGAGTGAGCTGCTCTGCCAATGTTGTCTCTTGCTTTCTTTCCTTGGCTAAAGCCTTCTTCAAACCAATTGTCCTTGGCCTCTTCCTAGGAAGCCGTTCTTCCTCATCCTCACTGTCATCAAGAGTGCCCAATGTCTCATCTAGCTTAGCCTTGGCCTTTCTGGCCTCTTTCCAAGCTCTGATAGCTCTGACCTCACTGATGGCTTTCTCTGTCTCCAACTGCTTGTTTTCTACCTCAAGGAAGTTGATCAAATTATTTGCCCTGCGAAGACTGGCTTGTAGCTACCTAATATGGGCATCCTTTCTTTTGATCAACATGTTTGTGATCCTATCCTCATCTTCACTCTCAAGGTCAATAATTTGAAACTCTTGTTTAGTTTCATGCTCATCCACTTTTTCATCAATCTCCTGCTCTGTAACCTTTTCCTTACCTTTGTCAAGCTGTTTTGTTGATGATGAAGGCAGGGCCCTTCCAAAATCTGTGGAGAAAACACCTGCCTATGACCTCTTTGATAGGTTAAAGGAAAAGGCTCTATGTCAACCATCTCAGTGTCATTTGTCTCACTGCCATCTGCCTCACTGCTGGATGCTTTGGTATCATGAGATGAGGGTGAAGGGCTGTGTGAAGGTGATGAAAGAGGATCACCGTGAAGGTGATGAAAGAGGATCACCATGAGGTGAAAGAATGTGAGTGGAAGGTGATGTGGAAGAGTCATCATGGGGTGAAGGAATGTGAGTGGATGGTGATGTAGGAATAGCAGGAAGTGATGGAGAAGTAGGAATGAGAGGATGAGATGAGGAAGGTATATCTTGCGGATGATGGCCTTGTGGAGCAGTAAAAACCTCATTGGAAATTAAGTTCTCCCATGGAATGCCTTTCTAATGTAGTTGGTGCATAGCCACCATTTTTATAAGCGAGTGATGGAATAGGCTCTGCATTTTCTAAGGGTAATTTCTCTTTTGCGCTATGTAGGCCATTTTGTCAATGCTCTGGAAGAGGTAATATGGTATATGCAACATCCTCACTCTAGTAAAATTCATAAGAAGCCTGATGTGGTATGAGTAGAGGTGGGAGAATCTTCCCTCACATGTGAAATAATTCATAATGATCCTCATCATAGGTGCATATCTATCAAGCATATGAGAAAATGGGAAGATGGACTTGTGGTGATCTTTATACCTAGGTTTTATATATGGCTCAAAGTAACTCATGTCTATTTTTTCTTGCTTGAACCACTTCTCACCCACACTTGGTATCCTAGTAGCTGCAACAATATCATCAGTGGACATCTCCAATGTAACTCCAACAAGATTTACTTGTTTTTCATGCAAATTGATAATGAAAAGTCTTGTTAGCTCAGGGTGGTTTTGTACTTGCTGCACCTTCTCACAAAAGTCAAAAAATCCCATGTGTTTGAAGCAGGAAACAATAAGAGGAGATGCCATGAGCTCTCTTGTATTGAGGGGTTCAAATATGTTTATCTTGCCTCCCTTGTGATCATTCCTCCTTGGCATTTGGGCCTCACCACCACTGCCACTGTCCTCTCCCTCTAACATGTTGAAAAAATCTATTTTGAAACCCTAGGATTGATGTGCAATGAGATGAAAGGAGGCTAATGGAATGTCAGCCTTACAAGTGAAGGAAATGAGTGTATGAAGGGGATGGATGTAGGGACAAGCTCAGATGAATGAAAAATCTCTAAACCAATATAATTATCCCTTTTTTTTTTACTGATACTCTTTATAGGAAGATGAAGTGATGGCAAAATAGTAATTTCAATCTTAAGAGTTAGGGTTTCTTCTTAGAGTTTCATTCCATTCATCTAAATTATGACCAAATTGCTTGAAGATGAGCTCATGTCACATACTTACCTCTATCAGTGCTTGGAGAACCTTGGTCAGAGACTTGAAGGAGTTTTGGAGTGATTTGAGTGGTTGTAGGGTTTAGAAACCCTTCCTGTCCAAGAGCGCAACACCAAGGTTGAGGGTGCAGCGCCGGTTCTGAGCACGCAACACCAAACAAATCTGCACTAGGTCCTATCGGGCAAGAGCGCAACACCACTTCCCAGGCACGTAGCGCCTTTAGAAAATAAACAGGGAAAAAATGTCAAGGGCGCAACGCCCAATCCTAGGTGCGCAATGCCAAGCTAAACGCGTAGTGCCGAGACACTTTGTCCAAATTTGCTTGAAAAATCACAAATTTCTCCTTGCTGAGCATGCTTGATGCTTTTGAAAGATAAGAATGAGAATTTTTAAATGTTCAATGGGATTTATAGGAAAATTAAATTTTGATTTAATATTTTGAAAACCCACTTTCTAAAGTTTAAAAGCCTTTTTCCTTTTCTTACTAATGTCATTTAACACTTTTGCTTTGCAGGTGACTGAAAACATTGAGGTGGATTTTATTTTGTTTAGTTAGGCATGTCAGGTTCACTTTGAAAAGTTTGGGATCTGATCACACAGTGGCATCTTCAAAAAATTCTCTTGTTTCCACCATGGAGCTCAACTCATGCTTTTCACCTTCTCTGGCCACTTTCCCAAAACCCTAGGTGTTTGGAGTCTTTGCAAAAATCATCAGTGTTGTCTTCTAAGTTCTTTATAGCCCTTTAAAGTTCATTCATTTTTGTCTAGTTCACCTCACCTTTTCCATATTTCATTAATAGTCTCTGATATACTTTCTTCATGTTTGGGCTTGTGTGCTTTCTGCATGTAATTTTCCGCAAGTGCTCACTGTTTTGGCACTCTACTGGACTATCAAGTGTATAAAACCTAATAATCTTCAAGACTAAGTGTTCCTCTTTCCTTTACTGTAAGTATTTTTCATTCAAGAATATACAGTCCACCTTATCAGTACTTTCTACTGACAAATCCTTCAACACTCCTGTAGAAGTGCTGAACTCCTTGCATTTTCCTCACTTGCAGGTTCTGAATTGATAAGACAAAATTCTTTGGAAACTTTTAGGTCCTTCTTGAATAACCATGTCTTGACATTCTATTACATCTGAGCCAAATTCTAGCAAAGGAAAAGCAGGGCTTGAAATATCCAATGATGATCTTAAAACATGTAAAAGCCCTAATGACCTAGTGGGAGGGTTTTTTGACCTGATTTTGGCTAAAATTTGGCTTGGAGACCTTCAAGTGAAAAAAGAGTATGGTCAAAAGTGTTGTATTGAAGATCCAAAATCCAATGTACTTGATTTATCTAAAGAGCCTACAAAGATAGTTTTGAGGCCATTAATGATTGAGGGACCCGAGGAACATGGGAAAAAGGTTTTATGAAGGAAATAAGGATGAGAATGAGAGGTGTAAGCCTATAATGAGTTTCTAGGAGTGACAGGGTGACCATGAAATGAAAAACTGATAGAATAGTGAAAAATTTTCTATAAGGATAATGAAGGCAGTGAGATTTCTGAAACTCACAATATTCAAGGAATGTTGTTTTCAGAAATATAGAACCATCCTATACTCATCTAAAGATAATGAAAAATACTGATGACTAAAATGATCCTTGCAATAACAATTCCTCATATCAATATTTGGAATGTGGTGGTTCTTAAACCTAACATTGGAGTTTCCAAAATCACAATTCATATTCCTTTTTTCCTCATCATGATTTTCATGGATTACCTTGTCACCTCCAGGAAGCCTTTCTTGCAACAACTTTTTCAAACCTTCCTTCAAACCCTCAATGTATGCTTTCAAACCATCCATATTAGCTTCCATGCCATCCTTCAAACCATCCATCTTAGCTTCCATGTCTATTTTAAACCATTCATGTCATCTTTGTTTGCTCTTTGTGAGAGAGAAATTTGTTGCACTTGGTCCCGTTATTTTGATATATCATGTTGCAATTCTTCCTCTTCATGCATCATAGTATAGCTTTATGAAGGATTAATGGGTGTATAATTATTTTGTTTGGATGAATTTTAGAACCAAATAATGATATATATGCTTCAATTTTCCCTTCGAATCACTTCAAACTGATTTTTCAAACAAAAGTTATGGAAAATTTAAAAAATACACACCTTTTTCTTGCTTTTTTTGAAGCTCGATATTGAAATTGTTGTATCTCTGTAATTTCAGATTTCCAAGTTGTGAAATTATGTCCTATGGTAGACCTTTGAATATTATTTCCAATTCCACAAGTCATACTACTATTGGATGCTTCAATAAAGAGTTATTCCAAATCTCTCACAATGACCTGATTATGGACTAGTTTAGTAGAGAGAAGTTGTATAGAATGTCACGTGTCACTGTTTCAACATTCAGCCCTGAAATTTCTATAGGAAAAACTAAATTTCGTTTGATTTCATCCACTTTTTACAGAATTTAAATCTAATGCCTGAAAGGAAATTTATGGCGATTTTTCCTAGATCGTCCGTTTGAGATGGAATTATGGAGCCTGCAATAACTCTAACTTCCTCGGATCATATCTTAGAAAATATAGCAAACCAAGATCTGAAATTCATACACAGAGTTCAAAAATATGTTGGTTCCATGTGATTGTAATTTAAGCTTCTAAATATTTGTATAAAAAAATTTATAGCAAAAATTCCATGATGGCATGTTTGAAGCAACGAAACCCTAGAATCCAAAGCTCTAATACCAAATGGTATGCAAGCAACTCACAAAATAGAGAAAATAGAGATCAATGACTTGAGAAATAGCCTCTTTAAGGGTTAGACCTCCTTTACATTACATAAATGAACAATTAGTGGATGATACAAATTAAAATACCTCCTTTTTATATATAGGAGTCTAAGTGGTCACAATATAATCAAAGCCTACATAACAATAATAATGTAAGGTTCTATGGGGAAAAACAATAAAAATATGGGGGTTACATGGGAAAAACAATAACAATAAGGGGGCTATACTAACAATAACAATAAGGGAGATACACTAGTATTATAGGGACCTAACATTCCTTCAAGAAGGAATGCGAGATGTGAGAGAGAAATATGACTATAGCAAGAAGTGGATAATCCTAGAATCATATTATGTGCTAATCATATATGATGGTCAATTGGATGGTTGTCCAATGAGGATAACAATTTTCTCCTATGGTGTGCAATCCCCATCCATTTTACTTCCTTCAATTGCTAAGTCAATAATATTATTCACGATGCTTCCTTTTCCTTCAAAGTCCCAGTTAACCAAAGTAACCATTGGTGATTTCTACACATGGATCCCTTAACATGTGTCACAATGAGTTGATCACAACACTACTCTGCAATTTCTATATAAGAAGTAGTTTTCCAACGCAATATCCCCCCGAGACCAAAATAAATAATTCATCCAGATATGTAAAAGTCTTGAAAACCTCCACAGATCTAGTACACATGTTGATGTTTGATCACCTGTAGTAATAAAATTGATCTTTTTAATCTACAAATGCTTTAAAAATTTCAAAACTATGTTGATCAATCAGTTAGATTAGTATAAATTGACCCTCGCTAATCCAAAACAATATTAATTGTGTGTAAATAGTCCTTCTGCAACCACATGATTGGATTCTTGTAATGTACTAATGAACTGCGTGATTGTTCTGTTCTTCTTGTAGAAAAATTTATGGGTTTTCTTTGACATAAATATTTTTGGAAACCTAAAAGAGATAAAATAAATAAAATAATTCTACGAGGCGGGCATGTCCCATGCTCGTGATGTTTTAACTAGTTAAGCTTATTTGACAGATAGAGGTTTTTCCTGTGTCACTTATGTGGTAGTGACCTGTTGTTGGTTGATGACGACGGTTTCTGATGCCCTTAGGGGCGTTTTTTCTTTGACAGTAGTTGAATGTGGTGCCCACACACATAATATTGGTATGGCATGTTTTTTTTAAGAATAAATTCTTATTGTATGCATGGGTCTTTGACTGTTGGGGACCTTCCCGTGTAAGCATTTCTGAAAGAGATGCTTATCATGGCATGGGTCTTCGACGAATTCTGATAGAGTGCAACATTTATGAAGTACGATACCATCTTGACATGAAAGTTTATGTTGAAGTCAAATTTCAAGAGGATCGATGACATCAATGGGAAATGATGAATCCCATAGTGCCATTCAAGGATGCCCCTATTGAGTTGAGGATCCATCCAAGGTACTGCCTCCTTCTTGGAAAATGATTGTTGAAGTCGATAAGAAGGAAGCACCAACCGACCGAGAGGAGTACTAATGCAAGGGACCAGGGTCTCTGATGTAGCAGGGCGAGGTGTGATAGGTTAAATTAGGAATGATGACGAGAAATGACTATAACTGATGATGGTAGTTCAGTGGCCCAAGGTCGGAGCTTGTAAAGTGGTGGCAGTCATAATAATTTATGGTGAGAAAATGTGTGTGGTTGTTATGAGTGTCATGGTGGGGTTTGGTAAACAATGCGAAGCTCCAACCAAGGGTGATTAGTGAGTATTTCCAGGTGATAAATGTGGGTGGATGGGTGGGATTGCTCTCCTAAAAAATATTTGTACACTTGCAAATATAATATAGAATGGGTTTGGATGTACAAGCACAGAGACAGGTGCCCCAATAAACATGAAAATAATCCATCATTATGGTGTGAGGAGGGTGTTGTGTTGAGGGTGGGGGCCCCATTGGTTGGTCTCGATGTGAGGGTGATGAAGTAGATGAAAAAGTGTCGCAGATGGGTTATGTTGATGGGGGCGTGGTAGGACAAGTGCGAGACGTGGTAGTGCATGTTCGATCTGCTTATGAGAATGGTAGTCCAGGAAAGGGGTTTTATCGTGACATGGGTAAAACTTGACTTGATGTAGGATGGATGAATGAACATGAAGTGCTTCTCGGACTTGGATGTTATGGCCATGGCTCTAGATATTTGGTGTATGGTCTACTTGAGTGATGGATGCCATGGAGGGTGAGGCTCTACCGACCTGCGAGAATGTTTATCACGTGCGAGGTGAGGTGATGAAAAACATGGTCGGGTGATTGGAACCTATGGTTGATTTGTGTGGAGAAATGATGTCAGGATATGCAAATATTCTTTGGGGAGCCTATCATGCTAGCGATAGAATGATACCTTCTCTTGTACCTTTAGTGGTCGGGGAAACAGGTGTTATGGCGTGCTTGTAATACCTGCAATCAATACCCCAAGTAAAAGCATATTTTCTATTTAAACATATTGAAAATAACGTTGATTGGAAAGAGATAAGAGAGGGCATACCTGTCGTCACTAAAGAAATGATTTTTTCTGAGGTGTGGATGTAGGAAGCCTATTTTGAACGTGATGAGGTGATGGTCATTGTGTTTCTTGAGGTTTTGCAATTGGGCGTTATGAGCTCCAGTTATGGGCTGTCGAATAATGAGAAAAAGGGAAATATATAGGCCAATATGACTTATTTCAATTCATTTTCATTGTTTGAGAGTCTGAGGTCAAAGCTGATCCCTTGCTGCCGAGATTGTCTTACCCTTGCAGTCAACCTGAGTACCCAGGATTCACGCTATAAGTGTCAGGTATGTCCCTGAACGTCATGCTTTTCAATTTTGTCATTTTTTGCTTGGGGGGGGGGGTCCATACAAATGTGATTTTTACGGATTACCTACCTATTTTTTTCCTTGATCACACGGGTGATCGAGGCTGAGCTGTGTGGACCTTGCAGAGAAGGAAGATTTCCTGTGAGGTTATGATGCTTGGAAAATATTTTGCGCGATGAAGCACGCATCTGTTATTGATACAGACGCGTGGTCATCGTGCCTATGTAGAAAACATGCATGATGATGGGAAAAAGTTTGAAATTTTTGATTTTCTGATTTGAGCCACTGATTTTTTTGGTTTTTTCTATGGTAACAGGATGTTGTTGCGCGAGCGGGATTGGCTTGATCTTCGCATATCTGTGGCACAAGACGCCAATTCTCGGAGGTTCGTGGCACAATGGGGTTTGTTGAAATTTCTCGAGAACAACATCCTGAGATCACATGATAGTCTGATTTGTTTCCTGGTCCGCGATTGGAACAAGAGATGAGGAGTTATGGTATGTAGTGATGTTGTCATCTATCTGGAGATGACATTTTACTTTTTAACTGGCTTACTGCCTCAGGGCGAGGCTATACCACATCCACTCCCTCCTGGGAGGGTGAGTATCCGGTGTTGGGCTGAGCAACATTGCGGCGACGAGCCAATTACATAGGGGTGTGTTTGCATTGACTCAGTGATTGACTTAGCTGAGAGGTGTACCCTGGCAATGATAGTTCGCCTAACGGGGTCGTCTTTGCCCAATAGTGCATCTGGACCTCAAAGTGGTGTCTTGCGCCGGCTCCGGGCCAGTCACTTCTATGAATGGGCGCTCCATGTGTATGATGGCGTGGTATCACAGTTAGGGAAGGTCTAGGGAGGCTCTTCCAGGGTTTTTACTTATGCAATAATCTTATGCATCATCATGTTCAAGAGAGTAGTAATGGTCCAACATTTTGTGTGAGTGCCCATTGATCCTCGTAGGGATCCGCGGATGCGGCGGTGGGTGCCTGTGATGCCTCATGGTGGAGGAGAGGAGGCTGGTCGTTATTGGGATGTGAACATTGAGGTGTGGTTCCAGGCGAACCCATAGATATACCTAGATTATCCACACTCACCGATGGATTTCCGGGGGGACCCGGATATGGGTCTTCATGCCGACCATGTGTGGGGTCCAACATGTATGACCTTTGATGTTTTTCTGCATTTTTTGAGGATTTTATGATGTGTATATTTATATGTATGTTATGGTGACATTGACACTATCCTTGTTTCTCTTGCAGATGTGGGGGCGACTAGGTGTCCTCTTTCCCACTTGGTGGGGCATCAGCCATCGAGGAGGGGCCCAGGTGGGGTTGATCAGGCCTAGGATAGGAGGCAGAGAGTTGGTGTTGGCCCTTCAGGGGAGGGTAGCAGTGCTTTCGCTGTCGGGGGGGGGGGGGGGATGTTTCCCTTCTTTCTCACACCGAGGTGGCTAGAGCTCGATCGAAAATGGTTGAGGAGTAGCTAGATGTTGTTGAGGCTTGGGTCCAGGCTACGGACGCATGTGCAGTAGATTTAGCCGACTCATGGAGTCAGTTAGAGAGGTTGACCTGGGCTTTTTTTGATGACTTGGATGACACATGGCTCGAGGCACTAACGGTTTGAGGAAGGGCGCATCTCCCAACATTGCTCATGTGGCACTTGCAGTTTTGGCTGCTACACTTGCATTGGAACCAGGTGTAGTTGTGGGTCCAGAGGACCCACCTGGCGGGGCTCAGCCCTAGAGATTTTGTATATTCAAGGAAAGCAATCGATATGAGGATGATTCCATATTTTTTGATGAAATTTAGACATATTTTTTTGATTGACATTCTGGCCAGGGACATGACTTGTATATTGTGGCTGTAATATTCCTTTTTAGGAATTTCTGCAATATCTTCAATGAGGACGCTGTATAAGGAAAACCATGCAAAAGAAACATAAAACAGGACTTGGATCCTCTTATATATGCTATATGTAGCTTAAATATGAAATGGCATCAGAAAAAATCATTCTAGCTGCACTAAACAGATCTCCCCAACTCACATATGCTCAAAAGCACCCCGATCCCATCACTCCACAAAATAGAATTTCTGAAGATTGCAACAGCGTAATTTTTATTAGGGCATCTACAGTAAAATATGATTAAATACATATATGGAGCTTTCATTAATCATAGAATCAGAAATGGGAGGCTTAACCTCTTTTACAAGCACATTAGAACACCCCGACAAGGGTTTCCGACAAAATATCAATGTAAAATGCAGCACTGCAGAAAATAACGCAGTCCACTGCAACTCTGTATTAGAAAAGACTGAATATGATCTGAAATAGATGAAAAATACAGAAAATGGCCCAAGGCCCTCTTTAATAGGCTTTACGGAGTGAAATAGACACCTCCTCCTCCCAAACAAGCACAAAATAGAAGGGTTTAACCCTGCAACTGCTGCAACTGCAGAAAAGACGCAGTTACTGGAAGTGGCTGCAATGTAGATGATATAGAATGGATTTCATCAAGTTAAATGATGGAAATTAAGCTCAGGACCTTCCCTTTTGATCTCTCAACCAGCTATACCAAAGGTGAAGATGGAATTCCCACATGAGAATTCTTTGCACTAAACAGTGCTGCAACTACAGCTAAACAGCTGGAGCTTGCAATCAGTCAAAAGACCAAACAAAGATGAATACTGAATGCCTTCCTTGCTGCTATATCCTCCTTCTTATCCTTGGTGAGCTTCCTCACCCTGGACCCCACTCATTGATGAGGTGAATTCCTAGAGAAGATTCCCCTTTCAAAACCGCGCTGTCCTTGTTGGTTTCCCACTTGTAGCAATGCTGTTGACTTGGTCAACGCATATAGTTCACCGGAATTGTCCTCTTTCACACCAAGGTGGCTTTATTTGTCCTCCTAACCTGATCCCTTTTCACAGTGGTATTTGTTTTATTGTCTTTCTACTCTTCTATTGCAAAAATGGAGCAAGTATAATATTCCAACTAGCAGTGGCTAATTGGGAATATTACAATCATATATTTTTTGATGTATATATGCGAGACGTGTATTTTTGCAGCTCTTATGATGTGTCTATGGTTATTTTATTGATGGATGTTGTGTACCTATGATGGATATCTATTTTTTATGTTTTTTTCTTTTCTATGGATGGTGGTTTATATGAGATGCATTCTAGTCTAGAATTTGATTAGCTATGCGATCAACTATTTGGTTTTGATTTCTTGGTATATGCGTGAATATAATATGATCAAACTGACGAATTAATCTTCGTGCATGAAAATTCTTCCTACATAGTTGAGAATCCTATACTTCAAAATATTGGTTTAACTGTGATACCACTTGATGGGAATCAAGGTAGACGTGTAGATGGCGAATGCCTTGGTTGAAAGAATCACTCATCAGCCTGATGATTGTGTCATATTCTTCCTGATTATTGGTGGATATTCCGATGCATACTCAGTTACTAAAGAACAATGATTGGTCAAAAAAGTAAATGGCCCATACAAGTGCTGCTAGATTTTGAGACCATCGCGAGGCCCCATTAGAGAATCCAAAATAGTGGATGGGGGAACGATCCATCTGTGACACCATAGCATTTTTTAGAACAAGTATTTGATGATTGTGATCATCTCAAAAACAGATTATGCTATATGCATATTATCTGTAAGGCTGAAACCTCCTGCCCTTATGGGTGAAATTTTTTGAGGTAGAGCCCATTGATGGGGTTAGCTAGGCATGTACTGTCGGGCTCTGACTGGATGTATGCCCCCTTGAGGAGGCAATGTTTTATGATGTAGGTACCTTTCCATAATGTTTCGAATTTCCCGGGCCCTAGGGCCTCTTTCGCGACATCTTAGCGGAGGACTAATTCTCCCTCAGTAAATGAATGATGGGTGATGTTGCGGTTGAATGATGGTTTTACCCATTTTTTATGTGCCTCATTATGTTGGAGCGACTCTTTTCGATTTCCGTCGATGAGTTCTAACTATACCAATCGTTGTTCTAAAGGCTGGGTATCGTCGAGAGTTCGATAGCGGTGTGTAAGTTGGGGATTTCACGTTCAATGGGAATCACGGCTTCTACCCCATACACTAGTTGGAAAGGTGTGAATCCTATTGAGTTTTTAACTGCCGTGCGATATGCCCATAGGGTTGAAAAAACCATGTGGTGCTAGTTTGTCTTATGGTTATTCACCATACGTTGTAACATTATTTTAAGCACTTTGTTGACATATTCTACCTGTCCATTAGACTGATGATAGTATGGTGACACGAATTCATGTGTGAATCCTAGGTGATGAGACAACCCCTGGAATATTTCATTTTCGAAATGCTTTCCATGATCGGAGACTAACCCCTTAGGCACACCGAATCGTGTGATGACATGATTGAACAGAAACCGTACAACGGTTTCTTCCATGTTGTCATATGTGGGAATGGCTTCCGCGCATTTGGTAAAATAGTCGACAACTACAATTATGTATTTATGGTTTCTAGAAGACGCAAGGTTGCAAGTCATAAATTCGATTCCCCAATTGCAAAAGGGACCCGCTACAATGACTAGGTGCATATGAGTGGGAGGTGCTCTTGCCTTGTGGGAAAAGCGTTGGCATTTCTCACACCCTTTTACTGCCCGAATGCAATCGCGGAATAAGGTGGGCTAGAAATAACCTGCCCATAGGATATTTTGTGTGGTAGTAATCCCGGAGAGGTGACCTCCAAAAGCCCCACTATGACATTCATTTAGGACTTACTCAGATTGGTTGTGCGTGAGGCATCGTCGTAGGATAGTATCAATGCCTTGTTGATAAAGGACGTCTCCCATGAGGAGGTATTGGGGGGCTTGGTGGCATATGTGCCTTTGGTCTTCACATGTGAGCTTTGGATTGAACTTTTGGGTTCGTAAAAATAATAGGATATCGCGGTACCAAGGATTTCCAGTCGTCATTAGAAATAGATGTTCGTCAAATAGTGAATCATTGACTGGGGATCCTTTAGTCTGACTTGGGAGGTCAGTAATGAACTTAGATAAGATCAAATATTTTTTTCTCTTGGGGGAGCTAAACTGCTAGTCAAATTCCTGCAATATGACTACTCAACGAGCGTGTTTGTGGTTCATCAGACGTCGGGTTAGCATGTATCCCATGAGGTTGATAGCTGTGATGACTATTGTAGTCAGTAGGATAATGTAGTGCCAAAGATTTTGTACTGTGTGTATAAGGGCTAGGGAAGTTTTTTCTTCGGGTTCATATCTTAAGGCGGGGCTTGATAAGTTCTTACTGATGTAATAAATTACATGTTTTTTACCATCAGGTCTGTCTTGGATTAACACCCCGACTATGGCGGTTTGTTATGCTGATAGGTATAAGGTGTAATATTTGTCGTAATTTGGTGGGATGATCAATGGGGCTGAATACAATGTGTATTTTAGCGCCTCAAACAATTGTTGGGCTTGATCATCCAATTTAAATGGGATATCCTGATGGAGCAGGTGTAGGAATCCTTGCACAAAAGTGGCGTAATTTGGGACAAAGCGTCTCAAGAAATTAGCTTTCCCTTGCAATATTTGGAGTTGCTTGAGGTTTTTTGGTGGTGGCACCTCTTTGATTGCATGGAACTCTAGGGGGTCCACTCGGATCCCTTGTTGGGACACGATAAATCCTAATAGTCGACCTACGTTGACGCACAATATGCACTTGAGAGGGTTCAAGTGCAGGTTGTAATGCCGACATCTTTGGAATACAAACCATAAATCCTCCAGATGATCACTTCGCTTCTTGGATCAAACGGTGAGGTCATCCAAGTAAGCGAGGATAAGGTGGGCTAGGTCATGGAAGATATAGTTCATGGCCCGCTGGAAGGTGACTCTTGTGTTTTTAATACTGAATGGCATAACCTGGTATGCGAATGTGCCCCAAGGGCTGGTGAACGCTATCTTGTATCGATCAGTATGTCGGATTTGAATTTGGTTATACCCTGAGAACCCGTTCATGAAGGACAGGGCCCCGTGACCTGTGCAAGCATCAATGACTTGGTCGATGAACGAGGTAGGGTAGTTGTCCTTGGGAAAAGATTTGTTCAAATCTTTGAAATCAATACAAACGCGAATGGTGCCCTATTCTTTCATGATGGGAACAGGGTTGGAAACCCATGATGTGTAAGGTATTGGGTAAATAAACCCGGCTTTGTGAAGCTCTTCGATTTATCGCTTGATCACTTATGCCTTAGATGGGTGAAATTGACGTTGTTTTTGGCGTACTAGTGGTATTTCAGGCCAGGTGTCAATATGGTGCTCTATGATAGTGGGGCTAAGCCGTGACATTTCTGAATTATCCCACACAAATATGTCCCTATACTCTTGCAACACTTTTGTGTAAGCGACTACTTTGTCTGGGGAGCATGGTGCCCCTAGTGAGATTTATTCGATTTTTCCCAGTTTTCTCGAGATATTTACCTTGATGGTTGGTGAAATATTTGACATGTTCCCTTCTTCGAACGCATCGGGCGCTGGGATGGGATTTTTGAACTAGTCTACTTTTTGAGATGGGAGAAAGTCTTTTGATTCAATGACATATATCTATTTGTTTTCTGGGTTGTTAGGACCGAATATTTTTTCTTTAAGAAAAAATGAGCGGTGATGCATTGCGTCCCACGGATAATCTGGTTCCATCATGGCCTTTAGAATATCCTTGTATGAATGGAACAAGGCATCTAAGGGGGAGTTGGTTTGTGTGAGGCCGCGAGGAGTTGGTTCGGGCCTATCAGAGCTGGTCGACAGACACGAATAGGATTCCATAGTTGATGTTGTGGAGCCAAATGAGGTAGACAAGGTGTAGACTGGTTGAGTTTGCACCGTCGATGGTACAACTACTGTTGTAGTGGTAGAAATCTCGACACTAATGACAGATGAGCAGACATCACGAGTCATGGTTCCCATGCATGATGAGATGAATTGTATGTGGTTTTGCATGTCATCGATGTTGGATGGTGGAGGAATTTCCTTTGTGGTGGCTTATATGAGAGAAAGCTTATGTTCCTCACGTGGCATACTAAGGGTACTCACACTCCTCAAATTTTCCATTAAGGAGCACAACTCTATTTCATGATTGTGAATTGTGAAAATGGTGCACGATGTCAAGGTGTTTATCAAGTAGATGGTATGGGAACCAACACTACTCTTTGTGCCTAAAGTGGATGCTCAAAGATAATTAGGTATTGGGGCATGTTTTTACTTTTGACATCTCCGAGTTTTTGGTTTTGGTTGGTTTAGCTCTTTTGGAGAGTTCAGACTCAAAGCTGCCCTTGTCGCTCGTAGCCTGGGGAGGTTCTCACAATCCATCGTATGGTGGAATTGTGAGAAAATCGTATAATAGCAGTGTGTGATATTCTCTTGATTGGAGAGATTGATTTGTGGGATGGGGCTGACCATGCAAAGACTGTCATTAATTTTCTTAAGTTCCTTACATTGATTGATTTGGTGGTTGTTTCTATCGCACAACCCACATGCCGTCCTTGGTTGGTTTTGGGCCCTGCTAGGACGATGGGTTGTCTTAGCCCTCTTAATGATTTGTTGATGATGGGGGGCAGGCTGCCTCGGGGCGAGTTTCCTTGCGTTAGGTTGTCTTGGCTCTAGACCAATTATATCTGGGTATTGGGCATTCAACGAGTGTATGGTGTCTAACAAAGGGCGTAATTGGGAGATGTAAGTACAACGTCGAGTCTGATGGTTGTCTTGACAAACCAAACAAGAATTTATTTCCTTGGTACTCTGTTCCCTTTGGACTACTGGAGTGATTGGGTACCATTTTCGGAATGATTATAGATCCAGGCATTGGGCGATCAAGTGGTTATGTGCGTTGCATAATGCGCAGGTTGGTCTTATCCATGGAGGGTGGTTGGGGGTGATTATGTGCCCCTTTGTTGACCATTTTTCTATTTACATGAAGAAAATGGACTTGGTTCTCACATTTTCTTGCGTTGTCGAACTTTCCACGAATTCTGAATCCGATCCATATGCTGCGGCGAGGCGTACTATGGCCTGGCATAAAATGTTTAATGCCGAACATATCGGGGGATATAGGGACAACGATGAACCGGCTGGTCGCCTGAATATACCTGACACGAATTTTGGACTGCTTGTAAGACATTGTAGTATATGGGGTTGATAGGATAGCATCTCTGATACAACTCTAGGGCTGCATAGTCAGCAATGGAGTGATCGTGTTCATCACAGAGTGTGTAGAGTTGGATAGGAGCTTCTGGGTGATAATAAGGGGGAGGTGGTCGTTCAGGTGACTGTCTCTCCTCGGACACATATAATATGGTCCTTATTGTTTCCGTCCCTCAAATGGTAGTGCTGTTTGCGGATTCCGTGTCCGAGCCGGATAAGTCAGAATTTTCAGCGATGAATCATCGCCTGAAATCAAACATGCAACATAACCGATGGATGTGGGGACAACGACGCACATGATGGTTGCTTCGACAAATATGACACGTATGCTGTTGATGTCAGAATAAGTTTCTTTGGGAAATGTGAGGGATTTTTTACCAACGGGTGAATGCCCTTAATTTGGGACACTGTGTGACTAAGTGGTTAGGCTCATCACGTAGTGCACAAACTGGGGCCGACTAAGTGGCCCGGGTTTTCCGTATTTGGTCTGTTGGAGTGAATGTGTATGAGCAAGATGTAATCTCCTCTCATAGGTACAATATGGTTCTAGGCTCTCCCTCTTCCATCTGCCTGGGTGGATTTGAGGGGTCCTGCTGGTATGATTTCTCTAGGGCTTGCAGGGCATCCTTATATCATGGCATTTATAAGAAATTATGGGTGTAATGCCCATAACGATCACATATGGCGCATGCGTGGTTGGTGCATAATGCTTTCCCTTGATTTTTCGTGGCCTGTTCCTCTTTATGGGAACTTGAGGTTGCGACATTTATTTGGTGCTTAGAAGAGATTTTAATTCATTTAATTACGGGAAAATATTGGTAGGATGGCCTATGATATCACATAATGCACAAATTTGTAATTCCCTAAGTATGTTGGGGTTTTTTTTATTTTCTTCCCTTTTTTGTTAGTTTTCTTGGTTGCGTTAGATGGTGCTACTACGAGAGTTTCGTTAATCGGTGTAGCTCCTGAGGAGTGATAGTGTTTATCATTGTAGAAGTGATGTCAGGACTTCCCAGCATGGCTGGTGGGACCAAATACCAGACATGAATTGCGAAAGCCATGTTTGGCAATGTAATAGTTTCCAAGATTTGCTTTGACACAAAACCAGATGGGGGGTATAAAAATGGGGTTTGGGCAATGGCATAGGGTAGGAAAGTCGTGTTAGTGGTTTCGGTCTTCGTACTATTAGTTTCCATCTCCGAGTTGGTCTTAGTGTTTGATGATAACATCATGCACACTGGTGCCCCCGTGATTTATAGGGTTGCCTTTGGTATGATAGGGGGATATCCTAGGATCGATGATGGTTTGAATTGATCGGGGCCAAATTCATGGCACCGCATGATCGATTCTGTAGTTGTGTCTACGTAGGGTAGAAAAACATTGAGACTCGTCATGGGTTTTTTATCATAGTATGTAAGTTGGTCAATGGTGATGATTCTATCTTTGTGGGGGGACATCATCACCCGAAAGACAGAGGATGCTATTGCAGTAATGACATACATATAATTCGGCCCGAGGAGTATATTGCAGTCAAGATGTGCGTCCAAGACATCAATGTCTATAAGTACCGTCTTTTCGGCCAAGTTTACAGGGAAATTTTGATATAGATCGACGAGAGCTGAAGGTCGACCATTGTATTCTATAAGCATGATGTCAGATGGTTTCAGTTCAGGTGATCCCAACTTCTGGAAAATGGATTTGGACATGATGCATCTAGATGATCTATCGTCAATGATGCATCAGTGTATGGTGATATTTTGGGATGACACTGGTATCTAGAAGGTGAACAGAGAAGGAAGCCTAGGGTGGCTTTGTCTAGGTCAAAATCCATTAGGCACGAATTAGAGGGGTCGATTGCGCTTAATGCAGAAAGTAAGGCTTTCCGCTGTTTTTGGCATGACTGTAGGACATCTAAGGCTGACATGGCAGCGGGTGATTGTGCTAGATCATCCACTATGTTGTAGTTATAGGAAAATTTTGAGTGGTGTCCTATGCGCCTGGCTGGCCCCTTAAATCCCTTTGGAAGGGGCTCAATAGGTACTTTGGATATGGTCAACGACGCATTAGGTTCACTCGTGCTTGTACTTGATGGGTTGGTGTCCGGAGGGGCGTCATAGTTCCTGTTCCTTATTTGGAAGAACATTTCTTCGCCAGTCATGTAAATTTCGTGGCTGCTGCTCTTGGTATCATTTTGGGGTGGTTGTTGTTGTTGGGTGTTAACCACTCCTTGGTGGGGAGAGGGATCCTGAATTACAACGGTTTCCTGTGCAGGTCCCCCTTGTCGACGGTTACCCTGAATTTTTTTCAATTCAGGGAGTTTGGGACAATGGTAATTGTAATGGCTGTACTCACCACATATGGCACAAGAATGGTTTGTCCTTAGACTAGACCTCTTGTTCTGCCCTTGCGATTTGTTTTGCGGCTCCTGGTTTTAGTTTCGGTTGGGGTCCCCGCTAGACTAAGATCGCAGGGGGCGTTTCTTGTTACTTCCCCTGTCTAGAGTCTCCCTTTTTTTTATTCTTAGGCTTCTTTATTGTAGCATTAGGAGGATTATTACAGTTTTCCTGGTCATAGGATGGGTGCTACTGAGCCTGAGACGGTTTCACTAAGTTCACCGATGCATTGTTCTGCGGTGGTGGATTTTGCGCGGGGAAAGAAGAATATTGATTTCCTTGTCCCTGGTTGGTGTATGGTTGCTAGGGGGAATCTCTTACATCAACATTCCTAGCTGAGTATTGGGTTCCTTGCAAGGTAGGGTGATGAGCTCTATCATTAGACATATTTGGAGGGGTTAATGGTCACCTTTTTTCCTTCTTAGATCACTTTTCTTGCATTTTTATTATTATTTGGTTTTATGATGCTAGTATAGGTAGTGATTAAGGCTAACATACTCTGAGTGCCTAACATGAGGTTGAGTGAAGAAAATCATGAATTATTAAGCATTTTTTTAAGGATTTTATCATAAAGACTTGGAGGAGACAACAAGGAGAAGTTATACGAGGATTTTCCACCCTCCTTAACTCTTAAAGGAAGCTAAAGGATCCCAAATATTCTCTCCAACAATTTGAATTCCAAAGGCAGCCAAAGGATCCCCAAGGATTCTCTCCAGCAATTCGAAGTTCCAGAGGCAGCCAAACAACTCAAAGAAGAATGCACTTAATCTTTGTTTACTTGGAGTCAAGTGGACTCAATCACTATTTTCTAGGGAGATGTTGGTAGATGCCCTGTAGAATAAATAGAGTAAAGCTAGAGCTAAGAAGGGTTGGAACTTTGTTGCAAGCTATTGAGCTTTTTATTATTTTACTCAGTGACCAAACTTTTAGAAATGTATGAGGCTATTATTTTATGAAATGAGCAGACTGATTTCATTTTACTGATTTAAGTTTCCAAGAGCTAGGCTTGTGGGTTAGGGCCCAATCCATGTGCCTCAACCTCTCTGCTAGATTTGTTCTCTGCTTTCTGTCATTTCATTAGTTCCACTTCTGATAATTTCGTTTATGTTTCAAGTTGTTGTTTAGTTTTGCTTTTAGTGTGCTTTTGTAGGTCATTTTCTTGTGAGTAATATAATAGAGGAGAAAAACAAAAAAACTGTGGATCAAGACCCCCTTCTCATCTATTTCAATAGAGCTCGAGGAGGGCAAACATTCCCACAAACCCAAAAACTAACTTCTGGTCACTATTTCTAAGATTAAAAGTGGAGTTGCATTACTATTTTCCAGAATTCCTTTGCATGGTATTTTTACGCATTTTTCTGTTTCTTTGCGCATAAGTTAGTAGGTTGATTGCAGGAATTATTGTTAAAACCCTAGAGCAACTCCGTGGTGCCTCCCCACTTCATTCTCCATCTTTTTCTTCACAATATTGGCACTGTTTTTACGCCCTCCGTCTTCACTTTTTACCGCTTACTCTCATTGCCTTACCCACATTTTTTTTCATAAAAAGACTTAAACCATTCAGTCTGCCGTATTTATTTGTTTTTATTAGTCACGGTTGCCTTACCCGTTTCAACGCAAAATTCTTGAAAACCATTGGAACTCGGCCTCTGCCCCTGCTCCTTGAACTTCCCACTATTGTGCTTTTCCTTTTTGCAAATCTCACTTCGCATCTTTTTTTTTTTTAAGACTTACCGCTCCAAACGTCGATTTGCGATAACTCTCTGTACTCCAGCGCATTGCACATCGCAAATCACATCTTTTACTTGGTTTTGTAACACGTTCCACTCCCAACGCCGATTGTGATATCGTTGTCATGCTCCGCCATCGGTCCCACCGCCACGTTATCCCATCGCATTTCATAGTTCACTCCGGCTCCCTAACAACACTTATGCTACCCCTCCGGCTTTGCGATATTGTGATTGTGATATCACATATCGCTTATCGAACTGCCAACCCTCCATCACAACTCCGCCATCGCACTTTTTAAATCATTCTGCACCAAAGAATTTTTGCTCCATAATAAAGCTTTAATAAGTTTTAAACCCGCTCTTTCCACCTCTAAGCCTTGTTTCATGTGTTGAGCCCTCCATTAGCACCTTTAGCCCGTTTTCCTCCAAAATGGAAGCCACACTTTGTCAAGTTTATTTTATCATGAATAGTTGCATGGTTAGAAGCATGATAGCATGGTAAATAGATCAGAGGATAAGTAGGGTGTGTTTAGCTGATTGGCCTAGCTAGGTGAAACTTAGTTTAGTTTCTTTTCAGTCATTTCCTTTTGCATATTAAATTAGTTTCCTTCTGCACATTAAATTAGTTTTTTTTTTCAGTCATTTCCTTTTGCAGATTAAATTAGTTTCCTTTCTATCATTTCCCTTCTGCACATTAAATTAGTTTCTTGTTAGTCATTTCATTTCTGCAGATTATGCTAAAACAAAATCAAAACATATAGTAGACACCTCCCCGGCAACGACGCCAAAAAGTGGTGAGCCCTGGTATTGCACCAAGAGTGTTGCAACTCCCAGGGGATGCCCTACTTTACTTTATCAACCTAGGGTTCGTACAAACTTGGATGTGACAGTGCTATATACACAACAGATGCATTATGTTCATGTCATCCTCTTCTGCTTTACGAAAGGGTGCTATTTTTTAAACTATGATAAAAACTGAAAAGTAAATTGTTGGAAGGAAATGATAGAAAGGAGACTAAGTTAATTTGTAGAAAGGAAATGAGTGAAAATAAACTAAAATAAGTTGCACCTAGCTAGGCCAATCGGCTAAACATACCCTACTTATCCTCTGATCTATTTACCATGCTATCATGCTTCTAACCATGAAACTATTCATGATAAACTAAACTTGACAAAGTGTGGCTTGCATTTTGGAGGAAAACAGGCTAAAGGTGCTAATGGAGGGCTCAACACATGAAACAAGGCTTAGAGGTGGAAAGAGTGGGTTTAAACCTTATTAAAGATTTATTATGGTGCAAAAATTCTTTGGGGCGGAATGATTTAAAAAGTGCGATGGCGGAGTTGCGATGGAGGGCTGGCAGTGCGATATGCAATATTCGATATCACAATTGTAGAAATTTTCTTTTTCCCACCTCGGTTTTCAGTTTCACCTTATTTCTCCGAATAGTTAAATTCCCTTTCCCATATCCTTACATTCAACAAACTGGAAAATATTTTTTTTGCTGAAAACACAAATTCTGGAAAATTTACAGAATGCTGGAAAACGCAGAAATAAAAATCAGCAAGCATAAAACAACCATTCAACACATTTAACACTGATATTTTTGGTCAATATGACCCTCGAAAAACCCCCTAAAACTCTTGGGGAAAACCAGTTCGAAAGCTTCGCTTTTATTTTTCTGAATATTGCTTTTTACAGTGAAACAGGAAAAACTCAGAAAAATTCCAGCAACCAATTTACAAACTTATCTCGATTTCCGTGCTTGCACACTGCCTCG